>APFE031221762.1:124435-142904 GCA_000404065.3 Pinus taeda
TACAGTGCTCAATTGTATCGTCTTGGATAACAAATTTCTTTCCATCGTCTTTTCAAATAGAGATATGATGGTTCCTTTTTCTGCCTCAAGTTTCCTCATACATAATAAATATTTTTTATATTCTTCTGCATATTCAACATGTCGACATTCCTCAGAAGATTTCCATCTAACAATAGATTTATCTTTACCACTTACAATTTTCTTTTCATACACCTTTCCTGCATGCTTTTGTATCGTATCTAGCTTCATTTGAAATTTCACTTCCTTTTGAGTTTTCCAACTACACGCAATACATCTAACTTGTTGGAAAACCTCTTTCTCATTTGTAGGAGGTATTTCTTCAATAAATGGAAAACTTGAGACCCAATTTTCTTGGAATCGTCTCCCTATGGCCCACTGGCCTCTTTTCCTTTTCCCCGAATGGATTGTGTCACTTTCCAAGGAAAAATCTTTAACATTTTAATCATCAATGTCTGTTGAAACTGCATTTATCTCACCCTGACCACTTGAGGAACCTATTTCTTCATCCATCGTATGGATATCAAATGCATTTCCACAAGAGTTAAACTCTCTCTCAGTAACAGATTGTTCAAAGGAGCTTGAATCATGAAGAGAATGTGTATTTTTGGATGGAGCCTTTTGAAATATGAAATACAATATGTTTGCCTAATGTTCTTCCTTCCCAATCATTATCTTTTGACAATCTCACTAATATTCCAGCAAGTAAATTTCCCAAATCGATCTGCAGAACCTGATCAATTAGTTTTCAAGCGTTGAGATATGCTCATATAAATTCACTTGTTCCAATAGAAAAGAAATTGTACTTTGCAAAATGAAAATTGTTGATCCACAAATTGAAGACATATCAAAATTGAATTTGAAGCAAAATGGAATTCATCAAAAAAATTATTAACAATGATAATGGGAACTATTAATTTAAAGACATAAAATATATAAATTCATTTGTATAACATTGAAACAACATAACAGAATAAGTGGAAGCAGAGATTCAGCCATGGGTAAAATTAAGAGAAAAGAAAATTTTTGCAATGCCTGACATGGTCTAGTCAAATATTATGCATACTACGAGCAGCTCCAGTGTTGTATATAAAAACAGTCACCTTGGATAAACTTGGCAGCAAAATAAAGCAACACTCAATACCGTTGAGCATACTTTATATGAACCCTTAAAAATGTCATTCATGCCATTGCTCAGTTGGCTTGGCATTCTCTATTTTATAAATCAAACAGTGTAAGCGGAACTATTTTGAGGAGTGCGGAAGGTTTAAGAATGTCTAGTTTCCGTTTTGGGCAAAATGGTGAATATTGAACCTTAGAAAATAACACATATCTAGAATTATCAAAACCTGCATTTTGCTTTTTATGATCAAAGCAAACCTTTGTCATTGAAGGATCTCCTTTATGATATACTAGTCAAGGGTAAAGCTGGCCAAGTTTCTTAGTGATAACAAAAAATCTTATATGGTTTGGTTAAGAAAAATATTCAAATTTTGCTTGGCTTCTTGCTAAAGATATTTCCTCAAGAGGTTTTTCATTTTGCAGCATTCTCAGAAATTTTATAGTCTGGAGTGTCAAAAAAAGTTATCTTAGGAATGTTCTCAACTATGATCAGTGAGTGCAATTTCACCCTACCATTCCAACCCTAAACTTAGCATGATAATCGAGCTCATTTACACTCTTGGTGAATGATCAATGGATGATGCCTTAGCAACTTTGAGGTGCCCAATACTTATACAAGATTTGTCTCACACTTGCATCCTTCTTTGGCATATTACAAACCTCTCTATGCTTAAGTGGACTCAAGTGTTCACATCACCAACTTCTATGATCAATGATGCATTTAACCCCCTTCATTACTTGATTTCAAATTGTCCAACATCTAATGGTGTTGTGCTTAAGGCACAACACACCTAAGAAGTGTGCCTAAGGCACCCAAGCACACATGGCAAGGGTGCACCCAGTAAGAATGTCTAACATATGTGTGCCTATTAGTCTCTACCCCTTCTTGTCCATCCACTTTCTGACATCCAATGGTGTTGTGAAGAAGGTACCCAAGCACAACCAATAAAGGTACACCCAACAAGTGTGTCCAGTTGATGTGTGATTGACAAATGTGTGGCCAATAGCGCCTAAGGGTGCACCCGGTAAGCATGTATAACATATGTGTGCCTATTAGTCTCTACCCCTTCTTGTCCATCCACTATCTGACATCCAATGGTGTCGTGCTAAAGGTGCCCAAGCACAACCAACAAAGGTACACCCAACAAGTGTGTCCAGTTTATGTGTGCTTGACGAATGTCTGGCCAATGGTGCTTTTGCCCACTTCATTCTTGTTCCATCAACTATCAAACATCTTTATCACGTTGGGCCCAAGGTGCCACACACCCAACAAATGTGCCCATCGCACCCAATTGTTCTTAGCAATGGTGCACATAAGAAGTTCATCGAACGAATGTGGGCCAAATGAATGTGAACCCAATTAGTGCATTGTACAATTGTACTCTCGGATGCTTACGCATTAGGGCACTTCTACACATCCATTGCAACCCTAAAATAGCAAATGACCAACTCTTGGAATCCACATGTATCCTAGGATCACAAGTTTATAAAAGCTAATCAAGTTCTTTATGCCAATATTGTTCATTGTGTATCTTACTTGCAAATCACCAAGTTCCCTTCCGAGCTTCTCTTAGCAAGCCTAACTAATGGGAGCTACACAAATTTGCAACATGACAAGTTTGACAAAGGGCAATAGACATGTCCATGGTAAAATTGCCATCAACAAGGGTACCTATAAACTAACTATTTTTAGTTATCAACCTTTTGTCATGTCCATCCGTGCCAATCAATAACCACAAAGGTTATTGTCCCGTCTTAGTAGCTCAAGTGATTGGGAGCATAGTTTGTTCTCCTATCCACCCAGGTTCAATTCCAAGGGGCGTGTTTTGCCTGTTGTGATAAGGCTAGAAGGTTAGGCACCCTCACTACAAAGGACATCTCAACCCTTGCTAAGTCATAAATTATTGGTATATCCAGTTTTTGCATTGTTGGATATACTATTGGTGTTATAATGGCAGCAAGTAAGTCCAAGGTTGACATGTCCTTACATTATGAAACTTTATCGTTTGGATTAAAAGATAAAAGGCACTACTTATAATTAGTACATCCTACTCAAACTATATGTTATGAAATGCATGTGACGGCTCTACGCCTATCATATGCATGTGAATTCAATGAAGGTTTTGTGAGTTATGTTTTGTTGTTTTTTTAAATGGAAATGCATTGCACGAATACTCGTCAACCATAAAGAACAACTTTGCATGATAATATAATGTGTTGGAAGCATTTCGGAAGTATGCAAGTATCCCTTTCATTAAGAAGTCAGAATTGGTACCTAGCATCATCTCCACACAAATATGTGAACATTCTTTTTACTAAAATGTAAAAGGAGATTTGCATGGGACACCATTAGCAAACGTAAATACAAGTACAATAGGATTTATTCTAGAAAGCTATGGTATGTGGACAGGGTTAGTCTAGAAATAAACTATTGTAAATTAATTAATGCAAATGAAAATGGCACAATCAGAGTTAGTCTAGAAATACACTATTGTAAATTAATTAATACAAATGTTATGTGGACAGGGTTTTTTGTCTCACAAACAAGTGGGTCTCATACGTCATTTTAGTGTCTCGCTAGGCCATGAGCTTGAAATAAATTATAAATATACAACTATCTAACTTTACAGCCAAAGGATGGCTCTTGTAGAAATATTTGGAAAACCATGTCCTTGGAAACCCTTCAAGTATTAGATCTGGATTTCTCTCCATTTAGAAGATGGTCTAAAGTTAACAATCCTTCATTTTTGGCACATATATCCTCCTGGGGTAATTCACATTCTTCCCCTTTAAACGAAGTGGATCTATCCCATTTCCCTTCTTAATACTTTGAACACCCTTTGGACCTTTCTGACCCAAGTCCTGGATGGGAAAGCTCCAATAAGAAAGGAATAAGTAAGACAGGGCACCCAATCAAGAAAATAGATTGTTAAAGAAGGATACCTCAAACTTCGATCCAAGTCCTGGATGGGAAAGCTCCAATAAGAAAGGAATAAGTAAAACAGGGACCCAATCAAGAAAATACATTGTTAAAGAAGGATACCTCAAACTTCTTGGAAGGAGCGATCCTTCCTCTCTCTAGAAATAAAATTAAACAAGATCAAATTGAGCTATTCCATCTCCAAACTTGACTTTTAATGTCTGGCCAAATGAGACACTTTTAGCAGGGGAGAACCTGGTGAAACAAGGAATTAATGATCCTTCAAGATGTGACTATTGTTTTGTAAACAATGAAACCTCTTTTCCTGTGTTCTTTGGTTACAGAAATGAGTCTCCCCTCCTCTATTACAGCATCTTCTAAAGAACAATTGTTCAGTAACTGGTTTCTTTTATTGCTTGAAGGATTCAAAAACAAGTCAATTATAAAGGTAATTTGGAATATTTCTCCCTTGGAAGATACTGCTGATCAAAACGACAAGATATTCAATGAAAAATAGGTATATTCCAAATACGTCTAAAGAATCAATGCCAACTTGATTAGAAAAATTCAAAAATTAGGCAGAGTGAATTAAGACAACAAGAAAAAGGTTGGAAGAATACTTATGATTTGGCAAATTGGGAAGAGAAAGGGAGGGAAACCAGCACCAAAAAAAGTACATGAATGTAATCCCATTTAAGTAACCTCCTGCAAATGTGATTATATTAATGATTGGATGCAAAGATTTTAACAAATGCTCTTTGATGAACATCAGAGGGAGATCCAAGCCATTCGTTCAAAGCATGGATAATCTTAACACCAAAAGGAAGAGTATTTGAAAGTTTAACTTGGGACATTTGAGTACCAACCAACAACTACGTAGAATCCTTGGCATCACTCAAAAGGAATACTTATATTGAAACTTAAAAAAGAACACCTCAGAAGATCTAACAGTACTTAGAGACTGACAAGTAGTAGTAGCTCCATAAATGGGAATTTCAAGTTCTTTGAATGTCGAGATAGAAAGAAACATAAACAGATTTAGAGAGTCTCTAAGGAAATTCCATGTTTGGGAGGGAAAGCACATTGTGTTGGAAAAAAATATAAACATGTCCAAATTTTCCATGAAAATGAAACACAAAAAAAACAAGGAAAGCTTAATGTTATCAGGACTAAGATCTTAGTATGGAAGAAAGGAGGAGCTGTGGTATCTTTGCTTCAACATATAACATTATGACTCAGCTAGCAGGTTATATTGGGAATGCTTTCCTTCTCTCCATGCTTCCTCTATTCTCAACTCTCTGTGAAGGATTGGCTTCCAGCATTAATTCCTTGCAAGTGAGACCAACAACTATTGAAGTTCTCACTCCCTACAAAGAAACTTCACAAGACCAAATCCCAGCTTCAAGATGCCTCTGTACAGAGATTAGGCAACAGATAAGTTCCATCGAATAACTGTGTTTTCTTATCCCAATATACTGGAATCTACGGTCAGCTTTCAAGGAAGTACCTCCCATCATAGTGGAGTGAAGGCTTTGATTCAAGCACTTCTTATTCTACTCCAAATGACACTCCTCTGGGGGATACCCTATTGGGCCTTCCTGTAAGGCAGACAAAGATATACTTCGACATATTAACAAGTGGCGAATAGTTTTGTCCATCACGGAAAAGCAGTATTGAGAAATTACAAACTATAAGGATGTCTGTCTCAGTAAGTTAGTTTCAATGCAACTGTTTATGTAGCTAAGTGTCACTCTAAGTATGTATTTCCTCTAAACAAGACTTCACAGTATGTAAACTATCTTTCGTAATATAAACATAAAATGTTCTTGTTTAAAAAATAAAAGAATGAATTCGTGTTCGCTTTTATATCCCAGAACACCATACATTTTGGACCTAGATTTGCTAACATAATTTTGGGTATACCTTTCATACTTTTTTCCAAATATGAATCAGTAAACCTATGGTGTTTTTCAATCTCAACATAAAAACAATATCAAATTCCATTAAACATAGCATCAAGATGGGGAGAAAGGGAATACTGTGATTGTAAGTAGTAAATAATGAGAACGACCAAATTTTGTTTTATGCATAAGTCATTCCTCATGGAAGTAAAATTCCCAAATTTTGCTTTCCATGCTTTTTTTAAAGTCCTATTCACCAGTCATTCCATGGTATTAAGCCTTAGCAATAATAATCAACATAGTTTTGATAAATAAAGATGTTTTCTTCCTTTGTTCTTTATTCTAGTTCCGTTTCTGAATGAAACAAATTCCTATGCATTTCCTATGTTTGTGTGTAAGTGAGTGAAGCTTAGATGCAATAAAGCCGATGAACTTGAGCAACAATGGAATGAAGGAAATTTTATTCCAAAGCTTGAAACACAGGACTGAAGCATGAACAAGTGAAAAATACCAAAAAATCCACCAACAAAGTGATCACTGGAAAGGAAAATATAATTATAGTATCTTCGGAGCCAATCAACCATCCACTGTCAACCTAATCTTCTAATATGTTGTATTTGGATTTTCATTATTAATCTCTATGACTAAACTTGGCATAGCATGCTAACTACATCTTTTAACCATAACAAAACAGAACTGAGAATAGAGAAATAATGCATAACTTCATATACAGGGAATAACTACTTCCTAAAAGAGATTTTGTACAAAAGAGATTATGGAAATACAAACGACCTCATTAAACAAAGTGAAGGAAGCATCAGCTGATCCTGAACTCAATTATATGTCTCTATAAAATAGCATTAAGGAAACTGTTTCTATAAAGCATTATGTGCAACTCAACATGGACAAAGAAACAAGGTTTGACTTAAAATCAAGCAAGACTTAAGACTTAATTCAGGAAAGTTGGGGAAAAGAAAAGAAACTGGACAAAACTTTTATTTTCTAATTGTCGAGTTTTACCTGATTCTTGCCCAAGCCCAAGTCAGATCCTGAGATAACTCTCAAGTTTTGTTTGAGTCTGAGTTAGACCCTGAGTTCTGACCAAGTTAAACTTTGACTCTATCTGATCTACTCATATTTAGATCCCAGCAGAGTCAGACTAGCCAAGTTAACTCAGCTGAGTCTAGTAACTATGGATACAAGTATCTTTACCAGTTAACATAGCAATGGCCCAAATCTTAATTTTGAAGCCAAATCTTCTTTCCAAAAGATGAAATCCAAATCAGCATAATGATACTTCTACATGTTTGTTCAACTTTAGTTATTCTCTTTTGCTTTTGGGGTAGCAGTCAGATGGAGAGAATCTTTAACAAAATTTGATATCCAACCATTAAAAAAAATTCATGGTCTCTTGCAACCACGACCGACGTGACAAGATCAGATAGTGGTATAATGGTATAACTAATAATATGTGACAAGTTTGGGTTATCGAATGCTGGTGAATGTTGTATCTGTCCAAACGCCCATGCACCTCTTCTATTTGCCAGTGCAAAGCTCTGTCGAACGCCGGTCAAACAGTGCTATATGTGAATGCGTGTGCATCTTGGGGTATAACTTATATGTGCTTCCAAACCAACAGAACACCCTTGTTCCAACTATAGGAGGCATGAATCCACCTAATTTGGCCTTCTAGAACAACTGATAATCTGAACTATCTTCTCCTGTACTTCAAACTTGAAGAAAAACAAGAAATATGAAGCCAACTTACCCTGATTCAAAAGCCGGCTACAGATGGGCAGGACCCGCATAAAGGGGCTTAATTTCTCACACTCAGCCAACAATTCTGTCAAGTACCGACTGTTGCTGCTGCTGTAGTGGCATGAGTCGTTCAAATCCAAGAAACCATGGATACCAAAACAAGAGAAGAATAAGTGGATTGAAAATGCAATAATATCGCACCGAAATTGCTGCTGCTAAATAGAAAATTAAGATTTGTGAACTATGATCAAAAATCCTATTTCAAAACAATTTTATACATGATGAATTCATGAAAATAGGGAGCCGGGAGCCATATACACCATGAATCCGAAATTCATGAAAACAACGGGCTGAATCCGTGAAAACAGGGAGCCGCCCTCCATTTGGAAAAAATTAAGCTCCGCCCTCCATTTCAAAACAAATTTAACCTTCCAAGACCAAATTGATCCTCACAATTTCACTACCAAACCAGAAAAACCAAACCGTAAATCAGAAATGGCGATTTTGATCTCCCAAACCAGGAGCAAATATCAAAATGGGGCGATTTTAAGAAAATCTGATTCGATTAGCGTATCCGCCTTGGGCGAAAATAAAAAAATAAATTAATTTTTAAATAAAATGAGGGCTAATTATATAAAAAAGTTTTTATTATTTTAATTAAAAATTCGCCCCATTAAAATATAGAAAGCCTTAAATTTCACCTTTGGGCGATTATTCGCCCCTAAAATTATCCCTGAATATGGTGTAGTGGCCCAACCCCTACAGATCATTATGACAAGCTAAAAATAATAGATAAGATGAAAGGTTGTACAAACCAGCATATTTTTCAAACAACTAATCCAACATCAGTACCTTAACTTTTTCATGAAGATATCATATTGAGAACATTTGAAAAATAGTGGGAAATCTGGGCAAAAACTATCTCTCTTCTATGAGGGTGATGTGGAAAAAGTGATCAGATTTCACTATTTTGATTTTTTATTTTGTTAAATCATAAAAACCAATATTAATGGAGATATTGGTATTTTTTACTAAATTTTGTAAAGTGACTAAATGTAGCTTTAGCCATTCACGTTAAGATTTTTTTTACAATATAATTTTGCTAAGTCTATTTAATATCTTCATTATCATAAAAACCAACCTATATCCATCTTAACTCCACATCTACCACTCTTAGAGGGATGAAATCTATTTATCCCACTTAGCACTTGGTAGACCCAGAATTAAGATGGATCTAAGCTGATAGAATTTCCCCTTTAAATAGTCTATGCTCACATGAATACCATGGTATTACCATGGGTTATCATAAACGTGGAGATTAAAAACTACTATTAGTAATTTATAAAATTTAATAAAATTAATAATTGATTTATTTTTTATTTTTTATGTTTTATTTTTTGAACCAAGTTAAAATTATTAGTCGACATAAATTACAAGATCCATTTTTACTCTTGATCTACCAAACCCCGAGAAATATCAAATATTTTTCCACTCTACTGCTATTTGCATATCACAATAAGTAGGTCCTAGGGTAAAGATGGGATCTTTGTTGGTTTTAATTCCCCCCTTTAATTAGGCTACATTTCCACATGAATACCATGGGTCCAATACCATGTGCCATATTTATTTTTATTAATACTAATATTAGGGTTAATAATATTTATTTGCATGGTATTAATATTTGCAAGGAATCATGGTATTTGGCCCATGGTATTTGGCCCATAGAATTTGGCCCATATGCTTCACCTAAATATAATTCATTTTTTGAGTGTTCTTAAATATAAGGTGACTTATGGAGTAAATATAAAAAAATGTTTTATTTATTTACCATACCTCGTTTGTTTATATTTTTATTTATTTACTATACCTCTTTTATAAATATGGTATTTGGCCCATAGGATTCACTTAAATAAAACCTCTTTTTTGAGCCTTCTTAAATAGAAAGAGGGTTATGGACTAAATATAAAAAGAGCTTTATTTATTTACCATACCTCTAGTTTATTTATATTTTTATTTATTTACCATACCTCCACTTTATTTATATTTTTATTTATTTACACCCTCGCCATCGATGAAAACCAGATTTGAAAATAGGGAGCCATTCACAGAAGAAATCAGGGCAATTGGGACCAAATACAACCTCCCAAACCACCTCCCAAACTAGAAAATGGGCGATTGCAAACAAATTTAACATTGCAAAGCAGAAAATCAAGCGATTGAATGGAATATAACCTCCCAAACTAGGCAAATCGGGTCAAATGAGTCTTTTCATAGATTATCCTCACCTTTTTTGGGGCTAAAATGGAAAAAATAATTATTTTTTAAATAAAAGTTGGGCTAAATATATGAAACGGGTATTTTATACAAATTTTGCCCCTATAAAATGAAAAATCCCTTAAATTTCGACCTTGGGCTAAAATTTGCCCCTAAAATTTACCATGAAGATAATAAACTCTAATAGCATGAAAAAGATTTTGAATAAATAAAAATGAGGCGTAATTTCACAATTATTCTCATTAGAGGTTCAATCATCGAAATCATCTATTTCTCTAGATATCCAAAAAGTTATGGACAATCATTCTAAGGTATTTGAGACTCCCAAAGGCTTCCCATCATTCATGTTTGTTATCATGCTATTCACTATTCTAGGAAGTGCTCCTCCAAACATCAGGCCTTATAGATATTCCCATGCTCAAAAGAGTGAAATTGAATGTATAGTTTCATAAATGCTAGAGGTATGTATAATTCAACCTAGTCAAAGTTGATTGTATGAAGATTTATGTGGATGTTATCTTGAGATTTAGTGATTGGAACTGATTCCACAATAGCCATTTAAGAATCGATGTTTTGATTCTATAACAAGACTCATCATCACAATAATTCCTAAAGAGAAGAGTGCATAGGGTAGGAGATTTATATAGAATAGGAGAACATGAAAGAGCAAACTTGTTTAATTATTTTAAATATTAGGGAATTAAATCACTAACCCTAAATTTTTTTATCCTATTTCTTAATAGTGTAAAATATATTATATAATAATATGGTGAATAATTAAGAATTGTAATTATTATGGTTATTATTAATTATTATTATTATTAGTGTTAACTGATTAATTAATACTAATAATAAAGTTAATTAATGATAATAAAAACAATAATTGTTTATTATTACTTATTATTAAATTTATTTTTTATTTATATAAAGGTTTAATAAATTTAACTATAAATAGGTTTATTGTTATTGTTTATTATTAAATTATCATATAAATTGATAATAGTAACATAATTGTTTATTTTTATTAAAATTATTATTAATTATTGTTAAATTACTCATTAAACTAATATAAAGTTAATTAATAATAATAATATAATATAATAATTCAATTATTTTATTAACCTAATATAATTCTATTATAATAAATTAATTATTGTTGTTATTAATTTGATAATTATTAGGAGATGTTAGTGAAATTATTAGGGAATATGTGGTTGAGATGATATGATAGTTATGGTTGGGATAAGGAAGAGGGAAGTGAAGAGACGAGTAAGAGGGAAATAAATGAGGAGGAGAGGAAACAAAATAAAGGTAAAATGAGGTTAAAAATGAGTAAAGGAGGGAGAAAGGTGCAAGTCAACGATGCGAGACATGGGTACTTGAGTGAGTAACTAAGGGGATCCAACTTCTATTGACATCCGTGCCTCCATCTCTATTAAGAATTTCAGGATGATTTATAATTTCAAGGGCCTCACAGATCTTACACTTATATTGATGCTTTTCTTTGGTGATAATTTTTATGTCTTCAAGGAAAACATGGTGGCATGTTTTTTCTCAGAGTTTTGCAAGGGGTGAAAATCTAGATCTACCATTTCTAATTTCCGTACCATGTTCCTTGAGTCTAATCTTGATGGATATCCCTATCATGGTAAATTTTAGGGGCGAATGTTAGCCCAAAGGAGAAATTTGAGGGTTTTTACATTTTAAGAGGGCAATTTTTTTTATTAAAAACCCTTTTCATATAGTTAGCCCCAATTTTATTTAAAAAAAAAAAAAAATTGATTTTAGCCCAAAATAAAAAATGGGCGGATAAACTAACTGAACCTTCATTTGGCCCGATTCGCTTGCTTTGGGAAATCGTATTCCCTTAAAATCGCCATATTGTTTATTTATAGTTTGGTTTTTCTGGTTTGGGAGTGGTTTGTGAGGGTCAATTTGGTCTTGGGAGGCTAGATTTGTTTTGAAATGGAGGGCGGAGGTTAATTTGTTTTCAAATGGAGGCAACTCCCTGTTTTCACGGATTTAGTCCCCTCTTTTCATGAATTCTAGATTCATCGTGTATATCGCTCCCTGTTTTCATGGATTCATGGTGTATATGGCTCCTTGGCTCCCGTTTTTCATGAATTCATCCTGTATAAAATTGTTTTGAAATAGAGTTTTCGATCATGGTTCACAAATTCTAATTTTCTAGTTTCGGTGTGAGCAGCGGATATTTCTATATTGGCAGTGCTATTTTCAGTGCAAGCAGTAGCAATTTCTATTTTGACTGTAATATTCTTGCATTTTCAATTGACTGATTCTTCTCTTGTTTTGGTATCCATGGTTTCTTGGATCCGAAAATCTCATGCCACTGCAACAGTAGCAATAGCAACCGATACTTGACATAATTGTATTCGCATTATGATTCAGGTGTTGTCCTTGATGGCAACCCACTCAGATGACAGATCACAATGCAACAGGTCAATAGAAAATAATTAATGATCAGACTACAAAAAATGAAGAAAAAGAGGTATACCGCAGGTTCACCTTGGCAAAGGAGCATATACATGTGGGTTAACAAAACAAAAGGTGCGTATGACATACACACGCAGTTTCACAGAAGGGAAAGTGCGTACATGTTGGAAAACTAAGTTTTTATTTGCGGTATTGGTCCATGGTATTTTGGTTAATGGTATTGGTCCATGGTATCTGGTCCGAGGTATTGAACCTAGGTATTTGGTCCAAGGTATTGGTGATAAGTGGTTTTGGTCCATGTTATTGAGAAAGGCCTAAAACTATAAAAGGAGGAGAAGATCATTAGGCCAGGTGTGGAAGTGATGAATATCTGATGAAGTGTGAGATCTAGTATGTAGGTTATGTGTATGTGATGCTTTGCTAAGGATGCACCTATGTGGCGAATGTAGGTTGATGAACCAGGATCATGAAGACTAAAATGCAGTATCATTATATGGTATGATCATGAATAGTTCAGATCTAAATACTGACGCATGTATTATCCTTTATATCTGATGTTCTGGGTATATCTGAAGTTGAAAATTGTACGAAGGTATAAGTAATTATTTTCAGATCTGTACGCTGGTTCCCTATGGTGAAAGGGCGTATACACGCTGGTTTGACACAGTCAAGTAGCGTATACATTATGTGATTTGATATTTAAGGTTGCTGTTGGTTCAAGTGGTTGTTGCAGAGTTCTGGGTTCTGCTCTGTGTTCTGGTGACTGTGTTTTGATAACAGGGTTTTAGGTTTCAGTGATTCAGTTGTTGGGTGATTCAGAGATTGATGATACAGATGTAGTTGCTGGTTCTATTACAATGGTGATTGATTTTGTGCTTTGATGTTATTGATGGATACAGTCTGAAAATTTATGAAACATGGTCCCTGGAAGAAAAGAGAGAGTCATAGCCTTCTGTAGGTCGGTGCCTATGTATTAGTAAATATATCGGATAGTATAAGAGCTAGGGGGTTGTAGCTCCCTTCCAGTAGAAGCTGGAGAACGAGAGAAGGTTGTAGCCTTCTGCGGGTGGGTGCCTACATACTGGTATGCATCTGTGCTAGTACAAGATTGTAAACATGTTTTTTCTTATATTATAGAAAACAACAACAGGTGGTTTTTGTCCCGCATTGGGTTTCCACCTTAAATCATGGTGTTCATGTGTGTTTCTTATGTGTGATGATCTGTTTTGTTTTACTGCACTTGCTTACTGTTTTTATGGTTAATGAATTTTTGATGTACTAATCAAAGATCAATATATGATGAATTAACTGAATCACAAGTTTACTGGATATACGCTAGTTGCATTAAACACAGTTGCATGTACATGCGAGTTCCCTTAACTAAAGTAGTGTATATGAATAAGAATATGAAATGAAAAAGTTATTGATTTGCTAATACTGATTCACCCCCCCCTCTCAATATTATATCCAACAAATTGTTGGCTGAGTGCCAGAAGTTAGGCCCCTTTATGTAAGTGCTGCCCATCTGTAGCCGGCTTTTGAATCAGGGTAAGTTGGCTTCATATTCCTTGTTTTTCTTCAAGTTTGTTGTCGTTCTTCCCTATCTATGTATTGGTTTTCCAAGGCATGCAATGCATTTGTATAGATTCATGATAGGGCAGGTTAAAGTTAATGTTCTTGCTTCTACTTCACTCAAAGTGGCAAAGCTCCAGTCGGGGGGTTGCTAACTGCACTGTTTTAAATAGATTAGATATGTGCATCATCTTGTTCGAAAAATGGTTTGCAGTACTATGGATAATGAAGGAAATATTACAAAAAATTGTAATATGTTATTGTGATGGAAGTGGTGAATTTAGGATTTTTTTAAAGCATTGAACTCCATGTTCTTTACTAAGGCACATATGTCAGAACAAGGAACAAAGTGGAAATTAGGATTACTAAAATCCATTCCTATTGTCAACTCTTTTGTTGTGGGATGGTCTTCTTAAGTAATTGCATGTGATTTTATTGATTGTTCCATTTATTATAATATAAATCATCTTGTGTAGCTCATTGCTATTAAGATGAACGGGTTTGTGCAATGTTAAATGGGTAGAATTAAGGGAATTAAGTAACTTACATTATGAGTTTCAATGGACTGGATTTTATTGTGTGATTACAAATTGTATCAAAGATTAGCAGCATGGGTGACATCATCAAGTGCTTATAGTCTACACCATTATAGCTCTGAGCTTTATGTCCATAATAGACATGCAAAGTTAATTCTAGTCAAAGAAGCAATCTTCTAAACTGTTACAAATATTAAATACAATTGCAAGAAAGTGAATCCTTTAAATATTTAATACATCAAAATCTATACAACATATGTAACATATTCTTTGAATCAACAGGAATATATTATATTTCTTAGGAAGTCCTGAACAACTAATGCCAACCATGTAATGGCCAAAAATGCATTAAAATTGACAAGCAACATATCAAAAGTATCCAAGTTCAAGCATTTAACAAAGGCTGGAACACAGTGGTTTTTATATCAAAAGCTTTAAAATAAAAAAAGTCCTTGCCATTCCTTGAAACCCAATATTGACATCTCGAACAGGCTTATTGTTTCTTATAACCATTCAATCTATGTCCAATCTCAGGAAGTTGGGATGCTATCATTTAATGATGTGAGTTTCTTGTCTTTCTCATTTTTTTGATAAGTCTATCATTTTTAACATTTTGCTATCCCTAATTACTACATGCACATATGCTTCACTTGGAATTGTGGATGATGGAAACACTAATATCTATGAAGAATGAAGCGGCTTCTTACATAACTCTAGATATTTCAAGGACATATCTTTGGTGATTGTAATTGAAACTGCGATCTAAACAAAAGAAATGTTGGGATATGTCTACTATAGTATAGATGGCTTACATGATGAAAAATCACTCCTTCATAATAGAAAAAACATCTTGAAATTTTGGTGACTTCACCTGGAATTGTGGATGATGGAACACAATCTATGAAGAATGAAGTCGCTTCTTACATAACTCTAGATATCTCAAGGACATAGCTTTGGTGGTTGTAATTGAAACTGTGAAATAGAAGCAATGTTGGAATATGTCTACTATAGTATAGATGACTTACATGATGACAAATCATTCATTCATAATAGAAAAACATCTTGAAGTTTTGGTGATTCCAAGACACATAATTATGAAACTTGAGCCACAAAAAGGCCCTTGAACTCAATACTTTGTTTGACCAAGATTTAAGGGAGTTTCACTCTACAACCTTTGTTGGAAGAGGTGATGGAAAATAATTGATTTTCAAGTCTAATGTGAAATGAAAAGAAAAGGTTGATATAATAAAATAATTAAAAAAAATAAGAAATTAGCTTAGATCCATCTTAACCTCAGATTGTTTAAGTAGGGAGAGGTTTGCACATGTTTTTTTTATTCCTCTTTGTGCTTAATAGATATTGGGTTGAGATGGACCTATGCTAGTAGAATAACATTTTGAGGTTTTGGTAATGCTACTTAATGTATTATGATGCAACTTGCATTGCAAAAATCTTGTCAAACCCTTGAATAAGATTGAAAGTGGCTGCACCAAGAGCCCAAGGGCAAGAGTTTTGTTAGATAATGTGTCTAATCCTAATAAATTAAAATGGAACAAAAATTAGAAGTTCCAGTCTAACGTAAAAAAAAATAATAACGTTGATGTAAGAAAAGGAAAAAACTAGCATATATCCATATTAACCTTGGATCTTTTAAGCAACGAGAGTTTACATGTGGGTACTTTTGATTCTTCTCCACGCTTAATAGATATGGGGTTAAGATGGATCTATGCTTGTAGAATACCCTAAAGTTTTGGCAATGCTATTTGACATATTGTGATGAAACTTGAACAACAAAAAACTTCAACTCAATACTCCAATTGACTAAGATTGAAAAGTGATAGTTTACTAGAGATTGTGAGTGATGTACCCCTTCAAACAAGGGTACTCCTAAACTTTATACCATACCATTCATAAGCCCAATTGTGTGCAATTTATAGCCTTATAAGGCCATGTGGGATGAAGTGTAAAAGTGTATCCTAGATCCTCGATGGTGGATGGGCATGGTAAGTCTTCTTAGCTACATGTTGATGGTGCTTGGTTTTGTGGCCACTGACTTCCCATTGGTGGGCAGTAACTCCCTACCTTGATGTGTATTCTTATGTCTTGGGTTGGTATGTGGGCATCATGGAGGTGGACCTATTAGAACACATGATTAAAAGGAACACTCATCATTTAAAGCCCTATAAAGGTAAGAATTAGTTCCACAGTAGTCATTTTTTTTTCTGTCGATGAGACAATAAAAAATCCTTTAGAACAGATATGTATTTCACACTTTATCAACCAGTTAGTAAGAATCTAATGGAAAAGTTCTACTGGTTTTGGATAGAAGTAGTTAAAACGACATATAATGGCTTGGGATTCAAAAGAGGTGCAATACTCATCTGTTTTTGGCATGTCTAAGTCTAGTTTTGGGGTGTGGTTCAGTTGCTCCACTATGTATGGGTTTGGGGCAGTCCCTGCCTATTTGGTTGGTTCTGTGCTGATTTTTTCCCTTGCAGTATATTCTTGAATGATTGTCTCCCATTTGCAGGTTTCTGCTTTGTTCCTGTGTCTTTTGTAGAGCTACTTCCCCCTCCCCCACTTGAATTTTTCGGTTTATTGGATGTCGTCGCTCCTCCCTTGAGCCTTAGATTGAGGATAATTGTGGAATCTGATAGGATATGATAATCTTGCAGGAGATGATTATCCTGTAATATAATACCTCTGTATAATAAATTTTGTTTGTTCATAGGGTATCCAGTTTTTTGTGTGATGCATTGTTTCAAAATCATCACACTGTTTGCTTTATTTACCCAGAATATAAGTGATGTCCCAACAGGGGGCTTTATGAAAATTTGAAACCAGGGGGTACTTACTAGCCTCTTAGTTCCAGTACCATCCTTGAAACCGAAGGGCAAGACTTTTTCAGGTATGCCTTTCCCGAAGCTTTGATTGAACTAGAGGAAGGGAGCCTGTGACTTGACCACTGCTGAGCCAAGACAAATTTGCCTGCCCAGAGAAGCCCACCCAGAAACAACCCTACATATGCCTTTAACAAAAATTGCTACCGAAACAAGAGCAACCCAGGCCCACACTCCCCTGTGGAAAGCAGAGGCAACAACCCCAGGATGCCCATTCTACAAAAAAAATGTCATGGACCAAGAACAAGAACCCTAACTCTGCACCATTAATGATCCAAGGATCTGTCTGGGGAGAAAAAACAAGTGTTTCTACAACAGGCCAAAACCCCCATCATTGAGGAGCTCCCTGGTCTTCCGTTGAGGTAAAGATAGAGCAAACTCTACCTGAAATGGCACAATACTGCCCCATCCATTACTTGGTCCACTTCGAAAGGAATTTTCGCCTTGGCCACCATCCCTGCATGTTGCGGCAAGGAACCCCAGCCTCGCAACGGTGCCATTCGAGCAGAAGCCATGGAGAAAAAACCTATTTCATTCTCCATCCCGAGACATTTTTCGTTCCAATCACATAAGTGATGTTGTTTCAATGTTATACAAATGAATTGTTATATTTTATGCCTTAAAATTTACTAGTTTCCCATTTTCATTGTTAAATAATTTTTGTGAAATTCCATTTTGCCTCAAAATTCAATTTCTGATATATGTTCTTTCATTGTTGACTCAACAATTCTTTTGCAAAGTACAATTCTATTTTCTTTGAACAAGTGAATTTATATGAAGCATATCTCAACGCTCGGAAACTGTTGATGCATGTTTGCAGATCGATTTGAATTTTTTCTTGTGGAATATTCAGTGAGATGTCAAAAGATAATCATGGGAAAAAACTGTCAAGGAAAATAGATGTATTATCATACTTTCAAAAGGCTCCATCCAAAAATACACATTCTCTTCATCATTCAAGCTCATTTGAACAATCTGTTACTGAGAGAGAGGTTAACTCTTGTGGAAATGCAT
>APFE031221765.1:0-82762 GCA_000404065.3 Pinus taeda
GATGATAATGAATTACAATTGCAATAGTTAGTTATGTGTATTCTGAAAATGGATATTTCCCAATTGGAAAATGTCGATCAACTCTAGGAAAATCAATCTATTTTTCACCCACTGCCATATGGAATCAACAATCAAATCCCCCCTTTTTTCAACCTTCTCTATGAAATTAGATGCATCTTGAAAAATATAGCTAATATTTGAATCATCAACATTATACATCTCAATTTTCTATACTCAAAAAGGTCTCGATATTGTGCTTCTGATTGACTAAATTGATTAGCACAAAAGCATAGAACATGAGTGACATCCAGAAACTGTAATGTAGTTATAGACCTTGAAGCCAAAGATCCACCAATAAAAAATATTCTGTAACATGTGATGGTCGCTCTGAGCCGACAGCCTAAGAGAGCAAAGCCATCTTTTCCAAAATGTGTTCACTATCAAGCTTTGAAATCTTGTTAAAATATTTCAATTTAACTGTCAAGGATATACTGTGACATGAATCACTATTTCCTTTTGGATATTTTCCATGATAGTTGTCCTGGGAAAATGGTGACATTTCTAAGTTATACTTATAAGGTGATTTTGAGAATGGATACTGAGAAAGTCCTGTAAACCTATACCACTAGTATATGCAAGATCATTATGAAGGGCTGTAGGCCCACAAGAAAACCATCTACAACACTAACATGATTTCACTTTACTGACAATCCAAGCCTGATATAATTACAAACTAAGAATTTGTTATCATATTAAAACCTATCACACATGTGAGATCTATAGTTCCTTGAATTCAAATGATCAAGCACGCTCACCATCTTCAGTCAGTGTACAAGGGCCTCTTCCTATATGTCGGATGATAAGGAAAAACAAGGCAATATTAAAATTGTTGTTTCTTCATGGAATAAATTTCCCAATTGGAAAATGTCGATCAACTCTAGGAAAATCAATCTATTTTTCACCCACTGCCATATGGAATATACAATCAAATCCCCCATTTTTTCAACCTTCTCTATGAAATTAGATGCATCTTGAAAAATATAGCTAATATTTGCATCATCAACATTATACATCTCAATTTTCTATACTCAAAAAGGTCTCGATATTATGCTTCTGATTGACTAAATTGATTAGCACAAAAGCATAGAACATGAGTGACATCCAGAAACTGTAATGTAGTTATAGACCTTGAAGCCAAAGAGCCACCAATAAAAAATATTCTGTAACATGTGATGGCTGCTCTGAGCCGACAGCCTAAGAGAGCAAAGCCAAATTTTCCAAAATGTGTTCACTATCAAGCTTTGAAATCTTGTTCAAATATTTCAATTTAAATGTCAGGGATATACTGTGACATGAATCACTATTTCCTTTTGGATATTTTCCATGATAGTTGTCATGGGAAAATGGTAACATTTCTAAGTTATCCTTATAAGGTGATTTTGAGAATGGATACTGAGAAAGTCCTGTAAACCTATACCACTAGTATATGCAAGATCATTATGAAGGGCTGCAGGCCCACAAGAAAACCATCTACAACACTAATATGATTTCACTTACTGACAATCCAAGCCTAATATAATTACAAACTAAGAATTTGTTATCATATTAAAACCTATCACACATGTGAGATCTATAGTTCCTTGAATTCAAATGATCAAGCACGCTCACCATCTCCAGTCAGTGTACAAGGGCCTCTTCCTATACGTCGGATGATAAGGAAAAACAAGGCAATATTAAAATTGTTGTTTCTTCGTGGAATAAATTTCCCAATTGGAAAATGTCAATCAACTCTAGGAAAATCAATCTATTTTTCACCCATTGCCATATGGAATCAACAATCAAATCCCCCATTTTTTCAACCTTCTCTATGAAATTAGATGCATCTTGAAAAATATAGCTAATATTTGCATCATCAACATTATACATCTCAATTTTCTATACTCAAAAAGGTCTCGATATTGTGGTTCTGATTGACTAAATTGATTAGCACAAAAGCATAGAACATGAGTGACATCCAGAAACTATAAAGTAGTTATAGACCTTGAAGCCAAAGATCCACCAATAAAAAATATTTTGTAACATGTGATGGCCGCTCTGAGCCAACAGCCTAAGAGAGCAAAGCCATCTTTTCCAAAATGTGTTCACTATCAAGCTTTCAAATCTTGTTCAAATATTTCAATTTCAAAGTTTCTTCACATTGCACAATTATCTAGAATACAAGTATCTAGAATGCAGGACATTGGGAATGTGGATATGACGGTTTACAACAGTGAAGTTCCTTCCGAATTTACAAGAAACATCCTTCCGAATTTACAAGAAACGTCAGGTTGGGAGTGGCAATACTATAAATTAAATAATTATGAAAAAATATTCTAAATCATAATACATCTTATAGTGAGTAGTGCATTGATATATATCATATTTCAATTTATAAAATGTTTGGAGGTATTACTTACCAATGTTTAGATTACATTCATACAATGTTTGAAGGTATTACTTAACAATGTTCAGATTACATTCATACTCTGTTTGAAGGTATTACTTACCAATGTTTAGATACATTCATGATAGATGAATATAATCCACGTATATTTGGTTAAATTCAAAATTGACTGAAATATAATGCCAATATTGGAATGTTATGCTTCTTATAAATGTTTGAATATGAATGGTTGTAACTTCATCATTTCTCTTAATCCTCCACGAAATCTAGCTTGAACTCGTGCACAAATTTGTTTTGGTCAATATCTCCATAGATAAATTGGTCCATTGATCCAATTGTTGTTTCTAAAATGTAACAACCAAGCTTTTCCCATGATATCCCATGTAACAAATCTGAAGCAATTTCTGGACTATTTAGAAAAAGCTCGACTAGTCTTGGACGCTGTGAAATATAAAACGATATTTTTCCGGTGGAAGGATGTACTGGAACCCCTGATTAAATTGCTACAATATGAAAATCACTATCATGTGTATTTTTGTCTTCAATGGTAAGGAAAATTCCTTCAAAAGTAGTCTCAGTCGCATTGTAGAATGCATCCACACGAACCTTATCATATCATGCCTTTAAAGCCTTGATCCATCTCCAGTCTGAAAATACAATTGATATTCCAAGGACAAAAATTCCAGAGCATTCACCAAAGAATATTAACTTTGGTTCCTTGTGTTCCAAACTTTTATTTGAATTTATTTAAGGATTTTTCCTTTCTTGAATCATGGAGTCTCTCTCCCTGTCCTTTTGGATGCCCATTCATGATAATATCAATTGACTCATCTTGAGGTGAACCAAACTCGCCACAGGAGATAGCCTGAAGATTTGTTGCATTTGATCCATTAATTACTGTCTCTTGGGTAGAATGAAGGTATTTTCCAGTAATTTCATGTTAACTGCTACCTAATAGCCCCGTACATTTTCTTTAAAGTAAAAGAAAAATGAAATCCCATCAATGACAAAAGGTCGACAACAGTCTTTTGTAACATAGTGTGACATGCTGCTAGACGATGCTTAACAATATCAATGCCAATCAGTGTCCCAGACCTCCTCAAGATTTCAGCGAGCATACAGATTTCAACACCCGTGCCATCAAATCTAGGAAGTGCCTTATCTGTGATTTCATCAGGTCCCATAAATAACCTGACAAAAGCGTGACAGTGTGTCCCTCAAAGAGGTATTCCAAATTATTTCCCAACATCAACATTGTTGATTGCATCAAATCCTTCTAGGTAACAATATTTTGATGCATTGATCTCTCCAACAGGGCCTTGAACATGGTGGAGTCCAGAAAAAAAGCTTAGAATTCTGAAGCAACACACCTATGCCTTACAACATATGTAGAAACCAATGATGCATAATTGATCAAATTCACAAATGGTGTTTCCAATAATTGTAAAACTGCAATGAAGCCCTCGACTCTCCGAAGGGGTATCTTAGGAAAAACAATGGAATTCTATAGTATTGCATATATCTCAATGTCTAAACAATTAAGTTCTCACGGATAACTAAGGTAGCATGAGGCAAAGGAATGTTTAAAAAGAACAATCTTTTCTGTGTTAACATCTTTCTTTGTTAAATTCTTGAAATTGCTGTGACGCAAGCTTTGGACGACTCCCCCCAACTGTATTCTCTGTATCTGGGTGGATTTTTCTCATTGACCAAATCAGGTACAGGTCCCACCATAACATAATACGAAGGATTTAAAAAGAATGGGACAAGGAACCTTTCCTTCTTGTCATTCACCACCACCGTATGTTCTATACTTTCATATTTGTCTTTGCTCCAAACCTGGACAACACAAAAAAGGCTTGTTTCTATGAAAACAGTAGGGTGCTTAAAACAAAATAAGTTGCTTTGTTAACATTTTTCTTTCTTAAATTCTTGAAATTGTTGTGACTCAAGCTTTGGACGACTCCCCCCAACTGTATTCTCTGTATCTAGGTGGATTTTTCTCATTGACCAAATCAAGTACAGGTCCCACCATAACATAATATGAAGGATTTAAAAAGAATGGGACAGGGAACCTTTCCTTCTTGTCATTCACCACCACCGTATGTTCTATACTTTCATATTTGTCTTTGCTCCAAACCTGCACAACACAAAAAAAGGCTTGTTTCTATGAAAACTGTACGGTGCTTAAAACAAAATAAGTTGCTTTGTTAACATCTTTCTTTCTTAAATTCTTGAAATTGTTGTGACTCAAGCTTTGGACGACTCCCCCAACTGTATTCTCTGTATCTGGGTGGATTTTTCTCATTGACCAAATCAGGTACAGGTCCCACCATAACATAATACGAAGGATTTAAAAAGAATGGGACAGGGAACCTTTCCTTCTTGTCATTCACCACCACCGTATGTTCTATACTTTCATATTTGTCTTTGCTCCAAACCTGCACAACACAAAAAAAGGCTTGTTTCTATGAAAACTGTAGGGTGCTTAAAACAAAATAAGTTGCTTCTAAGACAGCATTGACAGAATGAATGCAAGCAATATATGGCCATTCACTCATAGATCAATATATTTTATTTCCAGGCTAATGCAATGTACATAGCCAAACATATATTGACTTAACCATTTTGTTAAAGCTTGTTTCTTCTGGCTTCACTTCTAAATAAAGAAAAATATCATTTCATTAACAGAGACAACTGATTATTTAAATTGTACAATCTATTTCAATTAAGAAACCAACAATTTTTTTTTTGTTTCAGTCTTAGGAAACTAGAGTTGTGTTAGGCTGGACAGTTACATCATACATAACTTTGAACATATCAGATTAAAGATATCCCGAGGATTATTCTGCGTACCATGAATTTGTATGGGCAGGAGTAAGAGAATTTTGCTCCAATTTACACTACCCCACAAACCCATCCAATAATGTCATACATTCTGTCATGTGATACCCCAGAGTATAGTTATGAATTAGCTCAAGCATCGAAGGTTTCTGATTTTCCAAGACTTGAGTTTGCCTTGTTCATACTTACACTTTCTAGAATGGACTGCCAAAACCTGTTCAGTAAAAATTAAGTTCTCTGAATGGCTCATATTCAAATGAGAACATTAATAATGATAATTCAATGTCTGGACTCTAGACTAGTCAATTTTGGACAAATAGTGTCAGGAATCTGCGACCACAACATCAAGAATATCTAGCGACGTCGGAGCACACGCTGTACAATCCACAGGAAAGATTTAAACATCAGAGAATTTACAAATAACCAGCCAAAAGCTAAAAGCATTCAAAGCATTTTCCTAATTAAATTTATCCCTAAAAGGTATTCAAAAATAGTGACTCTAAGCCAGTCTCAACCTTATGGAACCTGATATCCCTTACATCCTCTATTAAAGACCTCACCTAAAACAAGGTTGAAATTGGAAACAAGCATTCAAACTACTCTTGGCCAAAGCAATTTTTAAGAATACATTATTATTTAAAGGATAATAACAAAAGCAACCTCAAAGAATACTTACAAAATAAATGTCTGGTATGTCATCACATGCGCTAAAATTAATCATGTCCGAATTGTTTAAAAAAGAGGTTAGATATTATAGCTGGAAAAGAATAGGCCTCCACATTGTAAATTGAATCAACCTAAATGACTCAATTGGCATTAAAAATAATGGCAATAAGGGCGTTGCTAGAAATACATACTAGTCAAAAAGCAACCTTGATATCTCCACATAATGGAATGGCAGTGGTTGAAATTCTCTTGTGGTTCCACGCTCACATCAAGAACTTCTGTCAATCTCTCTGTACAAGCACTTAATTAAACGTTTTCCCACATTTAAACACTTGAAAGAAATCCAAAATGTTATAGATCATGAATAACAATTAAAAAATCTCCCAAAACAGAGCTAAGACTGTTTCAAATGTATTATCTTGTTACAAGCTAACCAATACAAAGAGCAAAGACAGATGCATAAATTTCAAAATACAAAATGTTTAAGGCCTCAGTTACAAGGAGAGGCAGTGTAGATGCATAGTTGGTAATATGCAGGATGCCACTGGAGAAGATGGAACAACCACTAGGATTCGGTTCAGCACCACCATTGATGGCAGGAAGCCATGGCAACAGGTTTTTGCAGTGATTTTCCTCCCAGATTCTCTTCCCTCATCTTGTCTGCATATGTTGATGTGGTTCTCTTGTGCCTCATGGGTTATTTTATCAGTCCTCATGTGTTTGGTTGTCTTATTTCCTTTCTAAGAGATGGTGGCTTACTCTGCAGGTCTATAATTTGCCATCACATCGGTCTCTGGTGTTCATATTCTTCTGTTTTCTTGGCCCAGGGCTGGCAAGAATTATCTTTATTTTTTATTTTTCTATTTTGTGGTGCTAGGAATTTCCTTTTCCATGGCTGTGATGCTAAGGGCAAACATATGTTGCCATGGAATCTATTGGTTTATCAGCATCAAAGGTGGAATGAGGAATCTCTTTCCAAAACAAGAGGCAACAAGAAATTGCTACCCATTCCTGCCCAACTTGGAGTTTTTCTACCAACGGAGGCCCCAATGACTCTATTAAATCAGCAGCCTCTAGAGGGTTATATTGAAAATTCATTGAGAACAGCTCAGATATGTCATTTCAAGAACTTGGAAAAGGAGAACTGGGTGCTCTCAGTGGGATCCCTTGTGCGCCAGTAAAGCCCAGCCTTGCGGAGATGCGCTTGTTTGATGGGGATCACTTCAACTGGAAATGTGGCATGTTTCAGTATCGAATGCCTGCAGACCTCGTAGGAAAGATCCTCAAGGGGATCATAACCGACAAAGATCTTGAGCTTTGGAAGCACTTTTCCACTCTTGGTAATAATAGGTCCTTCCCATAATGCCTGCTCGATGCTGTGGAGAGACTGGATCTCACGACTTCTGGTCCTCCTGCATCTTCAGGTTCGGTTCTGGAGACTCGGCCAAACTTGGGGGAGATACTGCGAATGAAAGCCCGATGCCCAGTCCCAGTCCGATACTAGCATGCCTCTGGAAATCCTATATACATTCTAATGTGGATGCCCATTTCCATTACTGAAAAATCTCTGCGGAGGAATTGAGTGCGGAGGAATTGAGTGCGAGGGGGATCAAACCTTGGCACTGAGCGATGATGTTAAACGGCAGATCTTAGTCACATTCTGACGGAATTGAGCCATCTGGCCTTCTTGGAGAATGGGAAAATGATCAAATCACAGAGAGATAGAATTGGGTCTCGAAATTTCAGAAGGGTGTAGGGATTTGCTCTCTATGGAAGATGAGAAAGGGGCAAATATATTCCTCTGATGAGTTCGGCTCATAGTGTCCCCGCCCTCCTCTGGAGCGACTCCGCCTGCGCTCTCCTCTGCATCAAACGTTGTCCCCGCCCTCCTCTCGAGCGACTCCGCCTACGCCCTCCTCTGCATCAAACGCACGCGGATATCTGCAGGACGGGTTCGATAACGTGGTAAGGTAAACTGTTCATAGGTTATAGTTAACGGTTCGATTACGTTTTTTTTTATTTTTTTAAATGTTTAAAATATATATATATATAATAATTTTTATGAATTAGACGGTTGATCTTTGTTCAATCGTCTAACAAAAGATCTGACGGCTACGATTAGGACAGAAAGACATTTAGGGGAGTTGATTTCAGATGGAAACGCCTTACGGCGTAATAATTAATAATTATTAGATAGATGTCATGAATAATTAATAGTATTTAGAATATTTTTTTGTAGTATTTAATATTTATCTTAAAAATAATTATGTGTTTTTACTCTTTCAATTAGATTGATAAATTAAAAATAAATTGTAATATAAACGGTTAAATGATAAATTAAAAAGAAAATATAATATGAACAACTAAATGATAAATTAAAAAGAGTTTACTAGCACCAAGGGTTAGCTCAGTTGGTCAAAATCAGTGCCTCGCGGTTAGGGAGGTCGCACGGTCCTGCTCGAAGCCCTTGGGGTTAGGCCTTGCTAGTGGGCCGCAGGGCTAGATTTGATAGCGACGACCAAGGTATCCATGATATCCATGAACCACAGCAAAAAAAACTAAATGATAAATTAAAAAGAAAATGTAATATGAACAACTATCATATAAAATGAGTTACATTTTTTTCAAGGTTTTGGTATTAATAAACCATGGTGTTGTTGCAAAACTTATTTGTATGTTAGGAATTTATATAGTAGAGTTGGAGTGAACTTTATATAGTAGAGTTGGAGCCGACCAAGGTATCCATGAACCATAGCAAAAAAAAAAACTAAATGATAAATTAAAAAGAAAATGTAATATGAACAACTATCATATAAAATGAGTTAAATTTTTTTCAAGGTTTTGGTATTAATAAACCATGGTGTTGTTGCAAAACTTATTTGTATGTTACGGAATTTATATAGTAGAGTTGGAGTGAAATTTATATAGTAGAGTTGGAGTGAACTTCTAAGGATACCAATACAGTTTTTATATATGTATTATTATATGTTTTTATTTAATAATAAAGTCTTATTTAGTAAATTTTTATGTTTTCTAATTTTGACAACTTCGATATTGACCGGTTTCCACAGTATTTTTTCATCAAATCAACATTTGACCCCAAAAGGGAGTCCATTCATCATCAATTAAATTCCAGAAATAACCATAGAAGTTTAAAATTAAATTTAAGATTTGAAGAAAGTGTTATGATATTTATCATGAATTCATGCTAATAAAAATTTACCGGCCATTTAATTTATATGGTTTTGTTAGTATTAAAAGAATTAAAAAATATTATGAAATAATATTTAACATAAAATGTGCAATTTGAAAAAATAAAAAGGAGAATAACTACCTGTAGTACACATTATCAAACAATAAGTTAAAAAAAAAAGCTACATTTTTCTTTAACCAATAACCTTACAACACTATTCAGTGTTTTCATTTTAAAAAAGTTAGGCTCTATAATCCTCATCTTATTTATTACAAATAAACAAGGAATGAGAAGTCATTTTTACCTTCTAAGATAGATTTTTAGAAATCCAAAATTCATGAGAGATAAACTTGCAAAAGCCCAAAATTAAAAGTTCAGCGACATCTAGGATTTAGAAAGGAAATTCTCAATTAAGCAAAGCATCATTAATGTGTGTCTCTCACGAAAAATGCCTCTCCAATCCCACCACCAAACAAAATTAATTAAAATAAAATAAAATTAATTAATTAAAATTAGTATTACTAGACCCAGGGTAATTTACAAATAATATCAAAACTAATGAAGAATTAATGCATATCCATGGTTTTAATTATAACAATGGATTTATATAAAAAATAATGCACTTGATCACATGACTAAATCTCTTCACATTTCCATGGAGGCTAAATTTTGATGACTCGCCTACAAAATGAACTTATAACAACAACCTACAACCCATGCACATTGTGTCTCATTATGATTAATTAAACACAACATTTTTCACTCACAATCTGAGTAGTATGGCTTATCCATCTTGCTTTATTAACTCAATGAAATGGACTGGATGGTTATACACCCTTTCGATTCCCAATTCTCTGAAGGAACTTCCTCTAAGGAGTTATTTTTATAAATGAAAGTATCATACGCGATCCTTTTGGTTTTAATTATCATGACTTTCATTATTTAAAATGATATCCATCTTGGAGCAAAGGCCTTGATTTTGTGTTGCTTGCCAAGATTGTAATGGTTCCTTGCCAAAAGAATTATATCATGAAGATAAATGAGAAGAGTTATGACCATACCAGTGAGTGTGGGGCTAACACAACCTGTACCTTCGAAATACTCTTCTATCCTATCAATGTATATTCCAAAAAAGTAGGGGAATTGACACCCTTGTTTGACTATAATATTGCATTTAATTTCCTCTGATCAACCCTTAGTGTTCCCAAGCTTGGAAATAACATTCTTATACATCCGTGTCACAACAAATCTCAACACCAGAGGAACCATTATCTCTTCTAGTCCCTTTCGTAGCTTTGTTTTAGTAATGGTGTCAAAGCTTTACTAAAGTCAACAAAAAAACAAAAGAAACAATTTTATTATTGTGGCATTCCACTACAAGTATCCTAAGAGTAATATTATTTTCCACTGTTTAATGCTATCTCCTATACCCAAATCGGCCTTTAGCTCTTTTACCATAGATTTCAAGCCAAAGGCTAATATTCTTTTCCAAAATAATCCTATACAACTTGGCTAAAATGTGTCTAATGTTAATGGTCGTATAATAAGAGTGAATCATTTTATCCCCACTCTTAAATATAGGCACAATAAGGCTCTATGCCGAAGGCTTAGGGAATCCTTGCTTCATTGCTAAATTAAATAGCTTTTGTATGTGCGAGATGAGGATAGATTCACTGATTTTTAAAATTTCAGCTTGGTAGCCTTAAATTTTCTTAGCTTTCCCATTGGTTAGTTGCTTAACTCCAAACTCCATGTATTCCAAAGAAAATGTACCATCCTTTATAAGGGTAGTCAAAATTATTTCCATGGTGTTAGGGGATTCATAGATGTTTTTAAGGTAAATATTCAAGTTCTTTAAGGGAATCAAATGATTTTCTTTAGTCTTATGTATTAATTTTCCTCCAAAAGTTTCTAAGATTAGACATATAGAGGTGAAATAGTTTCTCTTTCTTTCTACTTATATAGCATCATTTATTTCTTCTAAAAAGAACTTATCAGAAATTTTTTAGGAGAATCCCTAATTTCTTGTCTAGCAAATTTATAATCATTACCATACTAAGTGTATGATGATTGTAGGAGAGGGATTTATAGTAAAATTATGATATAGGTTTTCAAAGTAATCCTTATAATTTAAGAGGTGTAAATCCCTATTTAAATCCTTTAAGAAGAGATACAACTTATTATTGTCAAAGAGAAGGTGGCTTTGAATCTCACAATTCTCATCCATGTGTTTTTTTACATGGAAAAATTTAGAGATAAGATTAAAGGTTTATGATTAGAGTTTGGATCGTGGTAATTTAAGACGCCAAAGTTTAAAATTTGGTTGGAAACAAGATATTCATATCACATAATCCATGATACTACTTCCAAGACCACGAATACAAGTCATATGGTTAAAGTTTAGCCACTTGATTACACCATTGCAAATTATAAGGTCTTGAGAACTACAATAACTCTATACCAAATTATAAGATTGCTTGGATCCTTCTAATACTCATACTCATTAACTTTATCAACCAATGGAACATAATAATCAAGTTCAATAGCAAAGGTAGAAAATTCTTCTAACTTTTGACGATAAGACATGGAGCAATTGTAGTTGTAATATAATTGATGGCCAAAAAAGAGTTGTTATACTAAAAATTTTAGTAGCAAATTTCTCTATTAAATAATCTTTTTATCTCCCTTTAAGGGTTGTTTATGGTTGTAATTATAGTTGGGTATACAATTATTCATGCACCCCATTAAAGAGTCTCAACTTGTACTTGATTAATTGTTCTAGTGGCAAGAACCACATATTTATTTCCCATCATCAACAGCTTTGTTACACACAACCCCTTCCTCATTGACCATTGGTAATTATCAATGTATGTGTTATATAGTTTCAAAGTAAAATTTATTTCCATCACCACCTTAATGCTGAGTTAATTGAATTTCCCCACAACAAATTAATAGCTTGCATATTCATTTACCTTTCACTTTGTCTCTTCCTCTCTAGGACCATGCACTTTTAGCTTGGCTTCACCTAGGTGAGGATTTGATGGACTATGGATCGAGTCCTCCAATCTCTTCTATAAAACATCTTGAAATCCATTATTATTAACCTCACAAGCAAAGGCTACTTGTAGATATATCGAAACAAAGGCCTGGATTCATTGTGTGTTTGAAGTTGTTTGATCAATACAAAATTTCACCTCATCATCTTTTCAGTACAACTAGAAAGAGATGGAAAATATGCATTGGTAAATTAGTGCTACTTTCTTAACTTTATCAGAGTGGAGGATTGAGTGTTGATGTAAATTAATTTTCCATCATACATAAGAGCCTCCATCAAAAGTTGCACTATCATTTCCAATGAAAACCTTGTTCCTGTAAAAATCCCAGTCCCATCTTATATAGGAAGGTTGTGGTTGCTATACTCGTGAGCTATTTCCATGCAATTTGTTGTAGTAGGCATTAATTATTCGACTAGATGGGTGGAATTGAGTGAAAGTTTTGCATTGAAAAATTTATATTATGGAGAATACAGGGTCAAGCTCCACAATTAGAAACTACATGAAATGGACAGGGTGTTGGGTCCTCAATTATTTAGAGGAGGAATGTATATTTACATCATGGTTACAGTCCCATCTAATTGCTTATGTAGATGGATTAAATATACTAGCCACAACTCACCAATCATTTAAAGTTTATATGAGTTTGGATTTAATCCTTGCTTTATTTCAATATAGTTTCAATGCTCCCTGTAATGGACCTCATTTATTTTACTCAAGCCCAATGTCAAGCAAAAGGAGTTATGGAATAAAATGACTAATTTAGCTAAACAGACTAAGAGATTGAGAAAAACATATACTATCATAGAAATAATTACACATAAATAAATTAATGTGTCGAGAAACACTAGGAGACAATGTCTCATCTGCTTCTAACTATGCCACCTTTACCACTGATGTTGATAGATGGAATCAAATGAAACTACCTATATGTGAAAAAACATAAAATTGGGATTAAAATGCTTAGAAGCTCTATGATCCTCACTAGAATGAAGAAGAAAGTGCAAGGTTTTTTGTTTTTGTTTATGTTTATAAGGAATGGACAATTGAGGATGTTGAATTTCTAAGGATGCATAGAATAAGGGTAGGATTCTACGGAAAAATGAGCATGATAAGTCTGAGCAATGGCAGAGTGACAGATCTGAGCAATGGCTAAGTTAATCGAGAGTACTAACATATAAGGCTCCATGTCACACCTCCATAGGAATAAGTTGAATGGAATGTCACAATACAATATAACTTTACGACAAAGATGGAAGGGAAATAAGCCCAGAATTGTAGATCTAAGACATAGAATAGGGATGCAGAGAAAGGGAATGGTTTTAGTGAGGGCACCTAAGTCTAGGACACAAAACTATTGGCTCAAATAATTTAGCGAGGAAGGAATATGCCTACTCTAATACCAATGTTATAGAACATGCCAAAAGGCATGAAAATTAGATAATCATGTCATAATTTTTATTCACAAGATATGCATATAAATACGTTTCATTCTAGCCCCAAGAGTTAGCTCAATCGGTCAAATCAAGTGCCTCGCCAATGGGAGGTCACAGGGTCGAATCCCGAAAGCTCTTGGGGTCAGGTCAGTAAATAGGCTGAGGGGTGTTGATGCCCTTCGGGTGGCGTCCACTCAGTGTTAAACAACCCTAGATGTAGCGGCTACCCACTGACCCGGGTATCCGTGAACCAATATGTGAAAAAAAATACGTTTCATTGGCCCTTGGTTTTCATCTTCCAAGAGGGCTCTTCTACTTCTCATGATTGTTGATGTTCAGGCTTTTCGCCTTTCTTTCAGGTGAATAACCCAAATTTACATAACCCCAAAGGATTATGTTTCCAACACAAATAAACTTTGTATTAGGTGTTTAGAGTTTCTTTTGGATCTACAAGCTAAATCAAGATCCTCATCTAGCAAAAGAGGATTAGGTTTGAATCATTCCTTAGAAGAATAACTTGGGTATATGTGGTTATACTAATAAATCCATTTAACAAGAGAATATTACCTTCATTCCTTAGACTATGAATATCTTACTCTAATGTATTGTAAGGGAAAATTATTTTCTAAAATGTTTTATTTAATATATAAAAGGTAGAGTTCATAGGTGCAAAATAACAAATTGCTATAATTGATCTGAAAATGGGTCACCTAGGCTTCTTGTATAAGTTACAAGAACCTCTCCCACTTCCAAAGCTTTAAATATTCCCAAGTCTTATTGATTAACCAATGCAGAATTAAAAATTCTTGAAAATATTGGTGTATGCTGATATTTGATTTAAGCTGATTATATGGTTTAAAATCTGTTGTTTGTGCTGATATGTAAATATGCTTGAACTGATATATAAATACATATAACAGTGAATAATGCAGTAGTAAAAACAAACACAGAACAACAATATTAATTTGGAGTTCACCCAAAACTCTTGGGCTATGTCTCCGTGAGCTCTAGTCAACTGAACTAGGCTCTTTGGGATTATGGAAAAGTCCTTTTTACAAGGTCTTAGCTCAAATCCACTGTTTTACATAGAAACGATGGGTTTAGACACCATTTTATCCTTGGCTCTTGAAGTTCTCAGCTTTCTAGCTCTCAGCTCTTGCTCTAGCTCTTCGGCTCTAGCTCTAGCTCTTGGCTCTAGCTCTTGGCTCTGGCTCTGGCTCTTTAGCTCTGACTTTGGCTTTGGCTTTTCGGCTTTGCCTTCTTGGCCCTCTACAACCATCAACTCTCTGGCTTTTCACTTGAACTTCAAGTGACCCCAAAGGCTCCCTCAGCTACTCTATGCAGTAGCTCTTCAGCTCTCTCTCATCTCTCGGCTTTGCAACTACTTTCAGCATTTAGCTTGCTCTCAATTGAGCTCTTTGCGTTCCTTTGAGGCATTTCCCTTGCTTTTCAGCTTCCCTGGACATTTCTCTACGTTCAATCATTCCCTTGTGGCTCTGTGGCTTCTCTGTGCTGTCTGTTCGACTAGCCATCTAGCTCTACGGCTCTGTGGCTTTCAAACGCCTCATCATTTGCCAAAACACTGCTTATAGCTTGGAATTATGATTAGACGCTGTTACAAGGGATCGTGGCCATTTCTCTGGCAAAAACCCGAGAATTGGGAAAATCCCATTACACGGAGAATTCCCGAAAAATGCATTATCGGGCATGATTTCGAGACCTGAAAATCCGTTAAGTCACCCCTATAACCCTTCGGATCCCCTTTTAAATCGCTTATCGCATCCCCACCATTGATCTGGGAGATCCAAATCCAACGGTTGTGGTTCCATTTCAAGCGGCCCTTTCGTACGGGAGTTAACCGCCCGATGAGGGTGGTTTCTCTCTCCTTAGCCTGGACATGTGGCATCCATTGTATGGGATCGGGCGGAGCCCACCCCAAACCATTTACTGCCTACGGCCTGCTCGATATCCTTCCTGTTTCGTGATTTCCTTTGCATTTTAAAAATACATTAAAACATGGAAAAATCCTATAACTGGCTTTAGACAAATTTGAAATAATATGCATTTGCATTTTGAAACCCCCTTCGGGTCTGGATTCATCGCATCGACACATCCCTTCACTTTTTGTTTATTAAACAGAATATGCGAAATACATAGCAAAATGTCGCTGTGCGGATTTTAAAATATATCAACTATCGCCTATAGCCCTGTCAGGTCTAACCATCGCATCGTGTGTATATATATGTATATATCCCCATACCTCTGTGTAGCTCCGATTACGATTTGTCGATATCGGAATTCGCGATATCGCATCAGCTCGAGGTTCCACCTTTTCCTCGTGGTATTGCCGATTGCGATCCATCGGTATCGACGATCGCAATATTGGTGGCTTGGTCCCGCCTTTATGTTATATGTGCATGTGCCTTCCTTCGACCCGATTTGTCAGGGCTTGGAAATCAGGGGTGCTTCCCCTTTTCACTTAAATCCTCCTCCAATGCGATTTTCTTCATAAAGCCTTTTAGGCCATTTTTAAAGGATTTTTCCTCTTTTTCCAAAGAAACTAGGCATCTTTTCCATGCAATAACTTCTGCATCCTAAGTCCATTTTAGCTCGTTCAAGTTGTAGTAGATTCAAAAGAAAAAGATCTCTGCAATGGGGCTATTTTTGAGAGAAGCTTACAACTTTCATTTTCCTCTGATTTACAAAGGATTTGTGCCATTTGGCACCTTTTACCTCTTTTATGAAGTCTTTTAGACTTAGAGGTTTTATCTAGGATCCATTTTTAGATCAATAATGTTAGACATTTTGATCCAAATGTACTACTTGAGAGGGTCTATATTATGAAGTCAAATTTGAGGAGAGACATTCTTTTTTATATAATAAAATATTCCTCCATTTACTCTACAAGAGCATTTCTTATTCCAAGCTAACCACAAAATAAATCCATCTATGTGAGAGACCTTAGACTCATTATGCTCCAAAATTTCAACTAAGAAATAATATCAATTTCACTTGATATTCGACTTAACATAGGACCATTATGACATGGAAAGCTACACATGTTCTAAAAGAAGATCCTAAGTGTTCCAAATTCCTATTTTTACTCCCCTTTTGGTCTCTATCCCTAATAACAGTTTCCTATTTCTAATTATTTCCCATTTTCCATAATTCATAGCTTCCTTTACCTTTTGAGCCTCCTTCCTTAATTTATCTTCATCTATTGGGATGAGGTCCTCATATATAAATATTCTAGTCCTTTTAGGCTTGGAGATTTACTAAGTATGGATTTTTTTTGTTCATTATAGCTTCTTTATCAAGGTCAACCGTTGTCAACCATGGCTAACCATGATCAACCATAATGGCTAACCAAGATCGATATGGTTAGAATGGTTTAGCATGATTAACCAAGATCAACCATGGTCAATTGATATCAACCATGATCAACTAAGGTCAAGCAAGGTCAACTAAGATCGACATGGTTAGAATTGTTGAACATGGTAAACCAAGGTCAACCATGGTGAACCATGATATATATCTATGGTTAGGATGGTCAAACATGGCGAATCAAGATCAACCATGGTCAACCATGGTTGAACATTGTCAACCAAGATCAACGATGGTCAACCATGATCAATCATGTTTCACCATGGTCGACTCTGATCAACCATAATGGTCAAACATGGTCAATCAAGGTGTTTATGGTTGAATATGGTCAACCATAATGACCAATCAAGGTCTTCATGCTAAACCATGATCAACCATGGTCCACCATGACCAACCATCATCAACCATTATCGACTGTGGTTGAATATAGTTAAACGTGATCAACCAAGGTCAACCATGGTTAAGCAAGGTCAACTAAGATCGACATGGTTAGAATCATTGAACGTGATAAACCATGGCGAACCATAATATATATCTATGGTTATAATTGTCAAACACGGTGAACCAAGATCAACCATGGTCAACCATGGTTGAACACAGTCATCCAAGATCAATAATGGTCAACCATGATCAATCATGGTTCACCATGGTCGAATGTGATAGACCATAATGGTCAATCAAGATCCATTGATCAATAATGATCAACCATGGTCTGTCATTATCAACCATGGTTAATAATGATCAACGATGGTCAACAATGATTAATCATGGTACACCATGGTCGACTATGATCGACAATAATGGTCAATGAAGATCCATATGGTTAGAATGGTCGAACATGGTTAACCAAGGTATTTATTGTTGAATATGTTCAACCATAATGGTCAATCAAGGTCTCTATGCTCAACCATGGTCCACCATGACCAAACATGGTTAACCATTGTCAACCATGGTCAACCATGGTCCAATGTTGCATTCTGAAAAGGATTATCTCAATATGGAAATGAATCATGTTCCAACGTCACATTGTGAAAAATATTGTCCCGATAATAATGGTCAACCATGGTCACATTGTGACAAAGATTGTCTCTTAATCTATTAGACTTATAATATTAATCCTTTGAGTTTATTAATCTAAGTGTTCATTTTCCTAATTATTAATAATTATATTAATTATTAATGAATAAGTATTTATTATTTTATTATTTAATTAACTAATTAATTAATTATGTAAATATTAATTAATTATTTTTAATAATAATGAATTCTTTTTAAATAATTAATTGTACTAAATTTAAAGTATAAATCTTCACCTTAACATAATATTTACCTTAATTAATTAATAATGAACTGGAAACTTAATGATGAGTAAGTTGATTCATTAATTGAATTTATTAAATATTAATCAATTATTAAATATTTAATTTATTCTATTATATCCTAATAATTCATTATTTTTATTATATAGTAATTTATAATTAATTTTAAATATTTTTTTAATTAATGATGCTATAAATTTAATTTACATATAATTAATAATTAAATAACGTATTTATAAGCCCCCGGGTTTTGGATATGACGGTGGAATGTTTGCTTGTTAAGGCCACCCTTGCGACTAGGTCACCGGTTCAATCCCCTGGGGTACTTAGGGTAGTCCTTACGTAGAAAAAAAAAAATCGTATTTATAAGCTTTCAGCTTATATCAACCACATTTAATAATGTGGTTGTGCTAGTTATTATTATGGTGGTGGAATGATACAAAAATCTAACCAACATTAGAATGTGACAAACATTTTTGCAATGCTACATTACATTGCAATTTATCCAACATCTCAATGTGTCAAACATTGTTGCAATGTTGCATTACATTGCAATTTATCCAACACAATGCATCATTATAAAATTAGTCAATCACATTTACTAATTTTGTTGACTATGCGTGACAATCAACACTCTTCAACTTTGATAAAACATAATCACCTTTCAATAATATTTATTAGTATTAATAATCAAACATAGTCAACCACATTGGTCAAACATAAACAAACAAAGTCAAACATAGTTCACCATAATGGTTAATCAAGGTCTCTATGGTAAACCATGCTCAAATATGGTCAACCATCAACAACTATGGTCAACTAAGGTCATCAAAGATCAACATGTTAGACTGGTCAACCAAGGTCAACCATGGTAGACCATGATCAACAATGGCCAACCATTGTCAACCAAGATCAAACATGATCAACCAATGTCATCTAAGATCAACATGGTTAGAATCGTCAAACATGGTTAAACAAGGTCAACCCTTGCCAACCATGGCTAACCATGATCAATCATAATGGTCAACCAAGATCTCTATGGCTAGAATGGTTGAACATGGTTAACCAAGATCAACCATGGTCAATTGAGATCAACCATGATCAACCAAGGTCAACCATGGTCAAGCAAGGTCAACTAAGATCGACATGGTTAGAATCATTGAACATGGTAAACAAAGGTCAACCATAGTGAACCATAATATATCTACAGTTAGAATGGTCAAACATGGTGAACCAAGAGCAACCATGGTCAACCATGGTTGAATATTGTCAACCAAGATCAACAATGGTCAACCATGATCAATCATCGTTCACCGTGGTCAACTATGATCAACCATAATGGTCAATCAAGATCCATTGGTCAATAATGATCAACCATGGTCCACCATTATCAACCATGATCAATCATGGTTCACCATGGTTGACTGTCATCGACCATAACGGTCAATCAAGATTTGTATGGTTAGAATGGTCGAACATGGTCAACCAAGGTCTTTATGGTTGAATATGGTCAACCATAATTGTCAATCAAGGTCTCCATGCTCAACTACGATCAACCATTGTCCACCATGACCAACCATGGTTAACTATTTTTAAACATGGTCAACCATTTTTAATGAGAATATGTTAGTATCATCCATTGTCAACCATGGTCAATCATTATCAACTATGGTTGAATATCACTAACCATGATCAACCATAGTTTAATATTGTCAACCATGATCAACTGTGGTCAACCATGAGCATGGTATCTATGGTTAATTATGGTCAACCATAATGGTCAATAAAGTTATCTATGGTTGAAATATGGTCAATAATGGTCAACCCTCTTCAACCATAGTCAAATCCATGAACCATCTCGACCATTAATGTAACCATTTTTGTAACATTAGCATTAACATTAATGTAATATGGATGAGGGCCAACCTCGTCAACCTTCATCAGCCTCATCAACCCTCGTTAACCATCCTCAACCATGGTCGATGAATCCAACCAATGGTGTCAGGTATAACTACCACAACCACATTTAATAATGTGGTTGATATATGTTGATTGATGACATTTTCCACCTTTTCAGAAGGGCCCAATCGGTGTATGAAAATGACATTGATCGGTATATCAACCACATTGGTAACTCTGGTTATGCTAGTTTAGTCTTTTATTACATTGTGGAGTGGATTTTGGATAGACTAGGTAGTCAAGGGGAGTTTTTCATTTAGATCTATCACGGATTAAATAGGACCCACCTCTTGGTGAAGAGAGTTTGTTCCTAGATCAAATAAATCAAGGAAAATAATTGAAGAAATTCAAATGGGTTGAAGGTGGGGATAAAAATACCATATTTTTTCACATAGCTACTTCCAAACGAAAAGCCACAAATTACATTTGGAAAATTTAGAATGAATAGGGCAGGTTACTTCCATCCCTCGAGGACGTCAAGAAAGAGGCCTTTAGATACTTTAGACAACAATACAAAGAGTTAGAGGAGGACAAAATTTTGGAAAAAATGGAGATGGCAAGCTTGTTCCCTCATCGAGTCAATGATGAAGATATCAACCTCATGGATTTCCTTGCTATCGAAGAAGAACTCTTACACATTCTGAAAGAGATGGAAAAAGATATTAAGCTCGGGCTCAGATGGGTGGCCCATTGAGTTATTCATCTCCTTCATCAACATTATGGGCCTTGACATTCTCCAAATGGTGGAATAATCCCGCCGCTCTAGCCTCATTTCAAGTGTCATCAATACCACTTTCCTTACTCTCAATCCCAAAAAATCACAATCTCTAGGCTTTTCTGATTTTAGACCTATATCTCTCTATAATTTTGTTTAAAAAATGATTTCAAAGTTAATAGCTAACAAAGTAAAAAATATCATTTCTCCGTATATTTGTCCGGCGCAGTTTGGTTTCCTTCCTGACATGAGAATTCAAGATGTGGTAGAAATTTCACAAGAAAACATACACTCTATCAAATCATGTAACTTAAAGGTTTGTCCTATGAAAATAAACCTTCTAAAGGCTTATGCTCGGGTGGACTACGACATTCTCCACATGTTTGTTCACAAAATTTGTTTTCCTCAAAGACATGTAAAATGCATTATGGCTTGTGTTACTTCAACTTCCATGCAGTCTTAATAACTGGATATCCTACAGATTTCTTCAAAATCGCATTGGGGTTGAGACAAGGATCTGCAATTTCTCCCGCTCTCTTCATCTTGGTCATGAATTCCCTAAGCAGAGGAATTAGAGCAACAAAAGTATATGGAGCCATCACATGTTGCAAGGTCTCTAACAACATATCCACCACTCATTTCCTATTTGTCGACGATGTTTTGTGCATGGGGGCAACTAAAATTTATGAGTGGGAGGCCTACCATCATATTCTCACCAAATTTGGTAGACCACCACTCATCTCCTATTTGTCGACGATGTTTTGTGCATGGGGGCAACTAAAATTTATGAGTGGGAGGCCTACCATCATATTCTCACCAAATTTGGTAGACCCTGAGGCCTCATCCTAAATAGAGACAAATCCGAAATAATTTCAGTTGAGAAGAACTCAAAGAAAATTCAACAAATAGTGTTTCTGTTTGGGATCAAATCTATATTTCTATCCAATGGGTTCAAATACTTGGGATTTTTTCAAAAGCCACGTAACTACTGAATCTTGGACTGGAGTTGTTGGTTGATCGAATTGGCTAATTAGCGTAGATGAGAAAAAACTATCCTTATGGGATCATAGTTGGCTCACTATAGGAGGCCGAGTGATAACGATAAAAGTAGTCCTGCAAGGGATTTCTGTATTTTGGATGCATTTATTTCTTCATCCCTCGACTCTCATTCAAAAAATCAATGCCATAATGGCTATGTTCCTTTGGTCCAAATTTGGAAACATTGAAAAGTTCCCCCTAATCAAGCTTGGATCTCTTACTAAACCCATTGAGTCGGGTGGCTAGGGAATAAGAGACAACAAATGATTCAATCATAGGAGTTGAGGCTTTCAGCTAAATTCGAGTTTGAATGAGAATCTTACAGGCATAAATTGTGTGAAGCAGGGATTGCATTATCAAACATATTTAAATTCCTTGCATGGGGCGACCGATCTTCTGGGAATTTTATTCCTATATTTCTGGCTCCCCCTATCAAGCCCTTTTGCTGAGTGGACCATACCAATGCGGAAATGGGCAGCGCCATTAAACTTAAATGATTTTCGTTGACCCTCTTCAATCGTATTCTTACCGGGGAAAATTGAATGAAGAGAGGCTTTCAAGGCCCTTGCAGATGCCAAACTGTGGCACAACCTTCGAAGATTGTGACCACTTGTCCCTGAAATGCCCCTTTGCTATAGACATTTCTGAGGAAGTCTCTGAGATGCGAAAGATTACTATTGATAGGAATTGGTCTTCTATTATTTTATGCCTTTGATACTAGTCAATGGAGCTAAGACCCTACAGAGCGATCAATCCCTTTGTATGTTTTCTGGGGGATTTGGGGCTCTAGAAATACTTCTGTTTTTAAGGTAGATTCCCATACTATTTCTCCACATGTCTTAAAATAGTTGGGCACTTTTTTGAGATTGGACCATGGATTCCTAAGCCTCCCAATGGCTTTGTCTCTTTTAGGGACTTGGGGACTTTTATCCTTTTGGCCTCTTTGATGGAGCATCAAATGGTCGCAGATGTAGATGTGGTGCTCTCATCAATCTATGACCTATGATTGAATACCGTTTCCACTGGAATGGAGGAGATGGGACCAATTGTAGGGCAGAGGTCTTTGCCTTGTGGGGTATTCTTCAGTGTGCAGTTTGGCTCGCAATTGATTTGATCAAGATAACCGGCGACTCCAAGACTATGATAGAATGGGTACAAGGGAAGAACTCTCTCAAAGTCCCTCTTCTACACCACTTGAAGGACAACATTTTGTGTCCCCTTCTTTCTGTGTCATCTCCTTCATTAGAGTGGGGTTCCTCTCCACCCCAGTTGATGTTTTTCGATTTTTTGCAAGATGGTTATGTTTGTGATTCATGATCCTTCGATTTCTAATGCGACATGATTTATGATCTAGTTACTCTTTGTCGGGTGGCTGTGAGGCGTTCCTAGCTACTTGAAATTATCTCAAATTGTCGCGTGGTTGGGCACAACAATGCGTGGTTGGGCACAACAATGGTTTTGTTTCCTTACGCATTGCATAGGACTTCTGGGTGTTTTTTTCTTTCTTGTCATGACTGCAATCTGTTGATGTGCTTTTGTCTTTTCTTGGATGGCCCTTGATGTATGACAACTCCTCTTTAATTTTAACGAAGGACGTTACGTTTTGTCTTTTTGGAAATAAAATAACTGAAGAAATTGCAACAAGGTCACCAAGGGTAATTGCAGTTCACACTGAATCCATGTGCGGGACCCGATCAGCGACTGAAACGACTACTGGCGCTCGCTTGGATGCCTTTGTTTCATGGGTATCTAGTTGAAGATCAGTGGTGATCAGTCGCGAGCAGCTGATTTCCCACGTAGTGGCCGGCTCTGGGCTGCACGAAGTCACCGATCAATGATTCCAAATGAGGCAAATGGAGGGGAAGCATGCCACGCTGTTTAACAGGTGAGAGTTAGGTGGTTAAACAGGTGGCAATTACGAATTGGATGCTGACAGAGGAAAATCTCCCGAAGGCCCTACCCTTGAAAGAACGCGTTAAGCGTAATTATTGACGTCATGCGTTGAGTGGTACCTGGTGATTTCTTCTCCAGCGGTGATGGCAACAGTAGGGTGTACGGATTCATTGTCAGCATCGTCCACTGAAAGCATGCTCACAATCTAGTTGTATACAGTCACGCATTGTTGGTAGAATTATTGCATGAAAGTGAACCTTGTACTTAATGCCGGCCATTGTTGTTTTACAAAAACCACAGATAGAGCCAATCCTATTTAAAAACACCAAGAAAAGGATAAACAAAATCGCTCATCTAGAATTATCGTGTTGGTTTATTCTATCTTAATGTATCTTAAAAAAATTAAAAAGGAGTCAATCCTTTATATAAACAGAAAAGAAAATTGTAGAATTGAGATTTTTGTGATCTGTTATAGTTATAAGAAGAGCTTCGGCGTAAATTACATAGAAAAGACCTTTGTCGACGCGTTTCGAACCAACTAGTGTGATTCATCGTCAGGACAAGTTGAAGCAACAGATCTGGCCTAGCAAGTAATAAATTGATGAGAGACTCCAACAACTATATAACTACTATTTTTTACCCTAGAACCCAACGCAATTTATAATAATAAATTTAATATTATTATTATTTTTATAATATTAAAATTGATAATACAATATTCTATTTCTAGAAATTAGTAAAATTAAGTACATGAATAGAATCTTACGTAATTTATTTAATTAAATAACATTACGTTATTAATAAATTAATATTAATGGTTAGAAAAGAAAATATCCAACAAAATTGCTTAGGGAGCATTATGCGGTTGGTTTACTCTATTTATAAATAGAACAAGGTCTATGCGCTGTAATCAATTTCCTTGCACAAGTTAAAGTCAACTTTTCAGCCATTTGGGTTTTTCCATATTCAGAAATTCATTTTAAAATTTGAGTATATTAGAAAAGAGAAGGGAAATTATTGGACACGTGTAGATTATTCATCCTTATGTCAATTATTTGGGTTTTGCTATAATGAGAAATCCTGGTTTTGCTAAAATCAGAAATTCAATTTAAAATTTAGTGATTTTAGAAAAGAGAAAGCAAATCATTGGACACGTATATAAATTCTTCATCCTTACGTCAATTATTGGTTATGGAATATTTTTAAAAATTCAAGAATCCACAATAAACTTAGATGAACAATTTGCACCGTACATAAATTTAGATCTAGAGAACATTAGATCCAAAACATTGGATCGGATTCTCCTCCGCTTTTGGCTCTGGTTCTTATAATCGGCCACTTTGTTCTTCATTGGGAAGGGCCAAATCCGTTTAAAGAATTTCTGAAGCCTCCAAATCCAAGGTCGGTCAATGAAGGGAACGTGAACGATCTCATAGTCTACTCCTGCCATAGCCAAAGCTTCGGGTGAAGCTATATCATCTCTGTTATCTAGTTGCAGACAATCTAACATCAATTTTCTAAATATAATCATTTCGAATTTGATCTGATCGCTGCTATTTCTCTGTGCTGCCACCTATTTCTCTGGGCCTTTATATCCATTTTTCAGCTCCACTAATGGCCTTTCATTCTTAACGCACCCTAAAATTATTTTCCAAGTTTCCTTATCAGTGGGGTTTCCTATGCGGAGGTATTGGAAGCTTCTGGGGTTTCCTACGCGGAGGTATTGGAAGTTTCCGGGTATTCAGCGATTCACTACGCGAGAGCAGTGATCAAATTTGAAGGGCTAGTCTCAATTTTATTTGGAAGGGCATATATTTATCTAACCCTTCAAAGATAAAAAGTTATAAAAAAATTGTACTTCTATTAACAAGTGTATATTAAATAATTTTTTATAGAAAAGAATTCCAAAATGAAATGGTGTCCTTCTAAATATTTAAAATTTAAAAAGTGGCTACATTAAAACATTATAAAATCTCAATAGAATTTAGTATATAGGCAAACATTTTTCTCAAATTCTATTTAAAAAATTAAACATATGTTTCTTCTATTCATTAGATAATCTTCAAAAGTATTTGAATTTACATCATTGAAAATATAAATTTATTTGCACAATGGAAAAAAAAAATAGTTTTCATTGTTTCTAATTTATAATATATCTTTTGCTCAGCTTGAACTTGAAACAATTTAAAGAAAACAAAAAAAAACAAATATATACTTTGAACAACCCAGGGAATTGAACTTTTCTCTTAACATTGCTCAATCAAAGAACACTATCAATAGACTTTTATCTCCATTAAAAACTTCAAGCTCTATAGATTCAAAAATTTATGTAATTAAAACGAAAGTTTTCCATATCTAATAAGGAAATATTGTAATATGTAATACACATCTGTAGTGTTGTTGTTGTATGGTTTGGTTGATAATTTTTGTTGTTGTTTAAGAATGGTTTTCAAATTTGGTCCTTACAATGAATTCAAGTTTGGTTGATATCTTTTTTTAATAATGCGGTTTCTTTTTGTTGATGTCTTTTTCTAATAATATGGTTTCTTTTCATTAACAATGTCTTTTAATTTTTCTATGTTTTCAACATCTCCTTAAAAACCCCTTCATAGCAGCAGCTGCATGGACACTCACACACACAACTTATTTCCTAGATACCCAATGGAGAAAATGAAGTGGGAGAGATAATAATAGTTGTATTGATAGCTATTGGCATTCTATATCTTTTGGGAAGACCGACTAGAAAAAGAAAATTAAGTTGTAGCCCTATAGGCAGACCAATCTTCGGTTGTGTGGTTATTAATAGAGCTTTGGAGTTTCATTTTAACACTTCTCCTCAGTTCAAAACTCTACATAATTTTATGGGAAGCACACTTATTATTTCTCAATTTTTTTTAAAGCATTAATTTCTATGTTTTCAAAAACTAGAGAGTTAATAAAGAAAAACGCTTTTTAAGATAAGAGAAGAAATACAAGATTTTAAATAAAGTTTGATTTTACAAATGTTAGGCTTAATAGTAAGTGGGCTTAATAGTAAGGTTGATTACAGTAAGTTCAGATGGAAGCAATGCTAGGCTTTTGTAAGCATTATGGTTGTCAGTCGTGGAATCATCTAAAATAGAAAAGAGATGGTAGTAGTTATTTACCACCATCTAATGGGGTAATTTCATAATTGAACAATCTTGTATGAATGGTTGTCAAAATTGTACAATCTTGTATGAATGGCTTGTTGACAAGAAAGAAAGAAAATTTTACAAATTAGGAAAGAAAATGAAGACACAACAGAAAATATGGTTATGATGTAAAACTATCAATATTATCATTTTAATCTATTTTTAAACACGATAAAATTACATCTTTAACTAATTTATTTCATTTATTACTATAAAATGAAAAAATATTCATTTATTACTATAAAATGAGAACATATTCATTTATTACTATAAAATAGGAATTCAAATTAATAAAGAGATTACTATGTCTATATACCAATGTTCACTAAAAAGAAACCCTAAATAAAGAACCCTATCGGTCTCATCATGCTATCTCAAGATTTCCATGTCGAACAGAGTTTCAAAGTAATGATGTTTTCATGGAAAATGTAAGCAACCATATCGGCCTTATTATACTATGTCAAGATATCTATGTGGAACATCAAAGTAATGTCATGAATATGTCTGCATAAAGGTAGGATGGAAGATGTTTTCATAGCCATAGGATGATCAGTACTCGAATATATTCGGCATCCTCGAAGATGTAGTAGATGGTAGTAGTTATTTACAAGATGACAAATAAAAGTTTGTGAATCAGTAAGAGTAGTTATCACTATCTAATGGGGTAATATCATAATTCAATGATCTTGTGTTAATGGTGGGTTGACAAGAAAGAATAAAATTTTACAAATTAAGGAAAATGAAGATACCACAGAAAATGTAGTATGTGGTTATGATGTAAAAATGTCAATACTGTCACTTTAATCTATTTTTAAGTGTTGGACAAGTATGCAAAATATTGTTTTAAATGTTGAATTGCATATCTATTGAAGGCCATTGATTGGGACTTTGAAATCACTTGCCTTTATCAATGCTTCAGAAGCTTCATAACTCCCCTTCCAATCCCCTGGAAAAACGAATATATGAAAAAATATGAAGTGAAATACTTCAACAGATTGATTTTTCAGAGTTGATCAGAGCAAGATGTAATTACAAGTAGAAGTAAATAGAAGGAGACACAAATCCACATCAAACCTTCGAGTTGAATGGAAAGATTAAGAGATTCTGCTTGATACAGAGTGTAACCTTGACGGTTCTCATTCCGCAGCTATTTCATCGTTTCCTCCTTAGGAAGGGCAAAAAGTTGTCGAATTTGCTCAAAGACTTAGTCCAAAAAATATTCATCGATGACATGATGGACGATATAAAAAAAATCCAGAGTCTACACATCACTATATAAAGATCAATAAACCATTCCAGACATAATAATTTTAATTGGTTCTGCCTAACTGAATGAAAGGCTAGGGAAATGAATGTTGAAAATTAAAATTGAGAGTTAAAAATACCTTGTGAACTTGTGTTGCACTCGTAGTAAGATTGGGATTGGAAAAATCAATGCAGGCAAGATTCACAGGCTTAGAATAATCTACCTTAGTTATAATTAATTATGTTTTTTGTCATTTGTTTCTTCTAAATCTCCAATACCTTCAAAATATGCCTAGTTCATGGATACCAATACATAGCTACTTCTCCTCTGATATCAATGAATGTGAAAAGAAACCTCTGTTATCAACGAATGCGAGCATAAACCTCATATCATGACTTCTAACTCTATCACTACCGCCATTATGACTAATGGCCTGGGAATGGATGAACAACCTCCATTACGTCCCATTGCACTTTCTTGAGTGTTGCTAGAACCTCCTGCAGACTTTAGAGCGTTACATTAATCAGACAACTAGATTTTTTTTAAATGTCCTATGGACAGGTAGCCCTTCATACGACATTTTATAATATTATTTAAAATTTTTAAAAAATATGTAAAAATCAAAATTTAAATTTCTTGTAAGTAGTAAATTTCGCTGAGCACTTCTCTGACGTGCTAGAGAACTTTAGAAGAGCTGTGATGTGTTCAAATTTGAAAACTGCGCGAGTGTTTTCGTCATACACTCGTATGCAGGTACATTATTGATATTCAAATTATGCAGGCACATTATTGATATTGTGTACCTTACCACCACATAATTTTCAATTTGAATTGGCTTCAAATCATATGGTATCAATCACAGATAAATGCCATACAATAATGCGGATATTGACGGCCCACAACACGTCAAAGTTACCAACAAAAAACTACATATCAAATGTCAAAGTAACCACTTAATAAAACAACGCATTCAATTTCCAAAGATATTGCTACTATTTGTTTCTTCATATTAATGTGAGGGTCGTTTCATTCAGCATTGATATGCTAGATATTGAACTCGGACGTAATCTTCATTATAAAATTTAGTATTTATTTTATTTCTAAATATGATTTTTATTGTATATTCAATTATATAGTAATTATAAAAATATTTTATTTAGAGGTATGATTATTGATAATTAATAATTAAATATATATCAGAAAAATAAAAAATTATTGATAATGAATATGATATATTTTCAAAGTATGGATTAGAAATTAAATTAAATTAGTACAGCTATATAAATTAAAATGGGCTAGTGAGTATCAATACATAAAAAGTATTAAAAACACTTCATCTTTACCTCTTAATTGTCAGAAAAAAAAAAAAAATTAACTACATTACAACTTATTTAAAATTATTATTATTATTATTATTATTAAAATGAAATAATATGATTTAAATATATACAATTTTAAAAAACATGTAACAAGATTCTTAACAGTGAGCATTCACCCCCACTTTATCATTGAGATTCTTAATCTATAAACAAGTTTTGTCACAAACTAATACTATGAGTCACCAATACCACATGCCCCAAAAAACATAACCAATTTCATATGACACTTGTTTATATGACATTTTTTTTAATTAATGAATATAATTAAAAGGGAAAACATGTATAACTTTTAAAAGAAATTTAAACCTTTGATTTTTGTATACTACTAATAGTATTTGCCAATATTTGATGGATGTAGGAATTTAAATTATAAGTTTCTCAGATCGAACACCAAAGGACACCGGTCACAAATAAATCACAGATCAATACACCAGTATTCTTGACGTGGTTAAAACCCTCAAAGAAGGAAACAGCCCACGACCTGAGCCAACGTGGTCACTTCAGACAATTTATTAATGTAAAGAAAATTTACATAAGCTTCTCTCATGAACGGCCACCTTACAAATGACCGTCCATGCCCTTTAAATAGAGATCATGAACCAATCGGGTGTTAAGCCACAGATCAAGTGTTGGTAATACCGAAGAGAGAATGAACTGTCGGATCACTTCATGTCTAGAACATATCAATACCGTCGGATTGTAAGCTACAAAAGTACATAGTAAAGAAAAACACTTTACCTAACTCTACACTAGACCAAGTTATACTTAACTATTTCCTGTGTCTGAATATCATAACATCCCCTCTTAAGAGCAATTTGGGGTAGGATTGAAGGATGTACAAATATGACATAATAGGAGAAGGAAGGAGGCATTAGAGCCTATCCCCCCTTAGTGACAACTTCCTAAACTCCAACCATAGAACAAAGTTTAGTAAACTTCGCTTCTGTGAGAGCCTTTGTAAAGATGTCTGCAACTTGATCATCAGTTGAACAACATTGTACTTCAAGAACATGGTCATGAATGAGCTTTTTGATGAAGTGCATGCATAGTTCAATGTGTTTGTTGCACTGATGCTGGACTGGATCTTTACATAGTTGAATGACATTGATTATCACACAAAAGTGTAGTCGGATGCTGTTGTTGAAATCCAAACTCTGACAGGATCTGACGAACCCACAAGGCTTCCTTACTAACTTCTACGACACCACGATAATCTGTTTCTGTTGAAGAAAGAGAAATGGCACTGTTTCTTGCAAGCCCATGTAATAGGTCCAAAATCAAGAGTGAAGGCATAACCTGCAGTAGACTTCTGATCATCAGGGTCACTAGCCCAATTGGAATCAGTGAAACCAACCAATATAGGAGATTCTTCTACTCTGTAATGAATCCCAAACTGAATTGTACCTCGAACATAATGAATTATCCTTTTAGCTTCTTTCCAATGACTTTCATGTGGGTTTTTCATAAACCGAGAAATAAGGCCAACAACAAAGGAAAGGTCAGGATGGGTATTGGTCAAATACAAAAATTTTCCTACAAGTTGACAGTATAAGGTAGCATCAACTTCAGGGGAAGTACAAGTGATTGAAAGTTTGGCTCTAGACTGAAAGGGAGAAGGGGCTGGCTTACAGTCTCCCATGTGAAAGTGGTGTAGAAGATCACAGGAATACTTGGATTGGGAAAGGGAAATACCTTCCTTGGATTGCAAGACTTGAAGACCAAGAAAATAATGCAAGTGTCCTAGGTCTTTCATTTAAAACTGATTTTTAAGGCTGGAATTCACATGGTTTGTAAGGTTGGGATCACTACCAGTAAGGATAAGATCATCAACATAAAGAACAAGAATGATAAGAGACTTACCCACTTTCTTGGTGTAGACAGTATTGTCAGAATGACACCTAGAAAAGCGAGTATCTAAAAGAAAGCTGTCCATTTTTGCATACCAATCCTGAGGGGCTTGATTGAGACTATAAAGGGATTTCTTTAGCCGACATACAGGGCTGGAGTCTTTTTTTTATAAAGCCAGGAGGTTGTTCCATATAGATTTCTTCATGCAAGTCCCCATGCAAGAAGGCAAATTTAACATCCATCTGATGGACTTCCCATTTGAAAGAGGCAGCAAGGGAAAGAAAAAGGTGGATAGAGTTCATTTTGGCAACAAGGGAGAAGGTTTCAGTATAGTTAATGCCTTCAACTTGTGGAAAACCTTTAGCAACAGGTCGAGCTTTATGGTTTATCAACTTTTCCATCTCGTCCAAACTTGGATCTGTAAACCTATTTGCATCTAACAAGTTTTCATCCCTTTGGAAGAGGAACAATATCTCATGTATCATTTGCCAATAATGAACGATAATCTTCATTCATAGCTTTGTCCCAATCTAGATGGCCTGAAGCTTCTACAAAGGTGACAGGATCACAACTCGCTGAAGCTTGAGCTAGTAAAGAAGAGGCTCTATCGAACTGAGAACATGTACGTCGTTGATCTGTAGGATCACCTATTGCATATCGAGTAGCGCGGACCCATTTTTGAAGATGAGGAGCTGAAGGAGGATCCCGAGAAGGTGGGGGGTATTTTCATCCTCGTTGTCATCATCTGAAGAAGAAATATGTTAAGAAGTAGAAGGGATAGAGAGAGGTTGCACATCCACCGAATTAGGCTCGTAGGCTGATATATTTTCAACAAACTTTAAGTCTCTTCTAATGATAACATTTTTGGATTTAGGCGAAAGAAGTCTATATCCTTTAACATCATTAGAATATCCAACAAAAATACATTTTTCATTCTTAGGTTCTAAGGCTTTATGTTTCTCATCTAGAATATGGGCCCATGCTTCACTTCCAAAAACACGAAAGTGACTGACATCTGGTTTAATTGAGCTCCGTGCTTCTTCTGGAGTGATATTCTTTAAAACCTTAGTAGAAATGTGATTTAATATGTAATTTTCACAATTAATTGCTTATGCGCAAAAATTAAGACTAAGTCCTTTAGATTGAAGCATACAATTAGCCATTTCCTTTAAGGTGTGATTCTTCCTTTTAGCTACACCATTTTGTTTTGGAGTATATGGAACAGTGTGTTGCATTTGAATTCCATGCTCAATGCAAAAGTTGATGAATTTGTTGTTAACATATTCTTCACCATTATTAGATATTATCATTAAGAATTTGATGTCGAGATTGTTTTTCAACAAAGGCCTTAAAGGCCAATAACATGTTAAATACTTCAATCTTGATTTTTAAGAAGTATAACCAAGTACGTCTAGAGAAATCATCAATGAAAGTTAAGAAATACTTGTAGCCAGAGAATGAAACAACTGGAAGTGGACCACATAAATCACTATGCTGAAGCTGTAAAGGGGCTGAGGCGTGCCAAGAGGTACATTTTTCAAAACTATCTCAATGATGTTTTCTGAGTACACATCCGCAACAAACACCATCTCTACAAGATATCGTAGGAAGACCTGTCACCATATTTTCTTTACATATATTTTGAATGGAGCGATAATTTAAGTGACCGAATCACCCATGCCAAAGTTTGTTCACTTCATAATTATGAGCAACAAATACCGAGGGAAGAGTTGATGACCCAAATTTATTAAACTTATACAACCTTGTAGAATCATCAACAATGTCAGTAGCTAAAATCTGTTTAGGATCTCTTAGGTCCTTAATTACAACATCCTCAAGTGAAAATTCAACAGTTTTACCTTCACCTGAATGAGTTATATTATATACAAATAGAAGGTTGCGGGATAAGGTTGGAACACACAATACATCATTAAATTTACCATTGTTTAGATGAACAGTTCCAGTCCCTACAACACTAAGAGATCTATCATCACCAACATCTATATTTTTCGTGTTACAATCATTTAAATAAGAAAACATGCCTTTGTTTTTCCCCATGTGGAAAGAAGCTCCAGAATCAATGAGCCACTCATGAGAATGAGAAGTAGAAGATACATTTAGTTCATAACCAGACCGAGATGCTTCACAACCACATAAGAAAATGTTATTCGTGAAGCTCAAGTTGAACTTGAAGAGTGCTCCAAATGGATGTTATGCTTCTTCATTGTTTCTTCCAAGGCTTCCATCTTCTTAAAGCATTTGGATTGTAAGTGGCCATCTCGATTACAAAAATTGCAATGTATATTAGTCTTCTTCCCTTTGTTTTTATTTGCCTTATCATTTTGTTGAATTGATTTTTCATTTTGAGACTGAAATTGCTTAGGACCCTTACTTGGTTTAGGACCATTCTTTTTAGGATATTGCTTCTTAGGATTCTTTGAATTTGGTTATTGATGGACAGTTAAGGCTTTCTTAGAAGAGTTTCCAAGATTAATAAGACCAAGATGTAAGAGTTTTTCTTGTTCTCTTATTAAAGAATCACAAAAGGCATCAAAAGAGGGGGACTTGTAGTCTTTTCCTTAAGAAATAAAGGTTTCTCTAGTAGAATGGAAGGTGGAAACAAACACAGAGTAGGTTGGTTTCAACTTAGTAAGAATGGAGTAGATAAAGCTACCATCTTCTTTCTTAATCTTAACACCTTCCAAGAGAAATATAAGGGTCTTGAACTTGGACAAAAAATCTTCAATGGAAGAGAAATTATTTGGGTCCAATGTAAGAAACTCATTTTCGAGTTGATGGGCTCTAATTTCATTTTTAATTCCAAAAACTTTAGTGAGTTGTTTCATTGCTTCATTAGAGGTATCAAGTTTTGCGATATGGAATCTAAGGTCCGGAGAAATAGAAATCCCTATTAGCACATGTGCTTGATATTTCCTGTTTTCCCATTTGGTTGCCTTATCTTCATCTTTAGGTTTAGTTTCTTGGCCTGAGGCTATTCTATAAAGACCTTTACTTCTAAGTAAATCCACAATGTAGGACTGCCATTGGAAGTAGTTGGTGATGTCAAGAATAACTTGACATGAACTTTTCATTTTAATAGAAAATGAGGATGTAGATGCTGAAACTCAGTATTCTAATGGAAATATCTCGAAAAATTAGGCTGATTCAATAAAAACAGCTTTGAAAATGGCTTCCAGATGAAGAAGTTATGGCTTTTCGAAGAAAAGTTGTTGAAGATACCGACGAAGTGAGTGAATGTGCATAATTGAATGATAATGTTATATTTAAAAAAAAAAATTCCCTCCTTCCCCCCATCCCCTTTTCCAAACTTAATCTAATTAGCTCACTTAAAAAAAAAATATGTGACCCGCTTTTATAAATAAGTGAAAATCACTTTTACAATAGTACTTTATGAGCTACCCACTAAATTGTAACTTAAATAAAAGATAAAGATACTTTAGAATTATAAGTGACTCACCTTTTATAATGGGTGAGAAAACTTTTACATAAAGTAACTTTAAAACATAACTTACATGTGTTTTTTAAAAAGTAACTCAACAAAAAGAAAGATTTGAATGCAAGACCTCTATTCTCATAAAGTAACTTTGGACTAAGTGAGCTAGTTTAAAATGTTAGTAATTTTTGGAAAAGAGGAAGGTTTTTTTTTTTTTTAGTCACTGAAGCTTTGGGGTCCGTGCTTATTTGAAAAAAAAAAATTGCCTACAAAACCAAAAACCACACAACCCAACACGGAGGTACAAAAAAAAAACCCAAAACTTATGGCTTGAAGTTAGATTTTGCCAGAAACTAAATATTTTCCTTAATGTTTTTGATTTTCCGAGATCACAGTAAAGTGTGGTAGAAAAGAGCATACGCATGAGAAAAATCCTTCCTTTCTGTTTCTGATTTTCCTAGATCGCACAGAGTCATAGGCAAAGAGCATACGTAGAAATGAAAGGTATAGATCCGATAATAAAAAACAAAGATCTAAACAAACTGAAATAAACAAAGAGATGAATAACTAAACTGAAAATAAAAATTGTATACCTCCAGATCTTAAAAAAGACGTAGCTAGAGTTAGAAACCTTTTCGCGTGAAACGAAAGGGGTTCGTCACTGGAACATATTATCCTAACACAATAGAGCAGTCCTCTCAGCTTGAAAGCAATCAGAAATAGTAGATCTAAGAATCGACAGTCGCATGCACTTGTACGAGCTTCAGATTTGGATCACCAATGGATGCGGCCCTCAAATAGCTCTGATACCATGTAGGAATTTACAGGTTAAGTTCCTCAGATAGAACACCAAAGGACACCGCTCACAAATAGATCATAGATCAATACACCAGTATTCTTGATCTGGTTAAAACCCTCAAAGAGGGAAACAGTCCACGGCCTGAGCCAACGGGGCCATTTCAGGCAATTTATTAATGTAAAAGAAAGAAAATTTACATAAGCTTCTCTCATGCATGGTCACCTTACAAATGACCCTCCATGCTCTTTAAATAGATATCATGGACCAATCGAGTATTAAACCATGGATCAAGTGTTGGTAATACCGAGGAGAGAATGAACCATCAGATCACTTCATGTCTAGAACATATTGTGACAGTCGGATTGTAAGTTACAAAAGTACATAGTAAATAAACAAACTTTACCTAACTCTACACTAGACCAAGTTATACTTAAATATTTCGTATGTGTTGGAATATCCTATCAATGGAGATTAAATTCCTACCATTTACTTAAGTGAAATTAAAACTATAAAAATCTATTCCAAAACAAACACACTCATCTTTTTTTGTTTGCTAAGTTTTGTGAGTCTTGACTGCACACTTAACCTTTGGCTTGAGAAATCCTGACTCATAGGTATCTAAGTCGTAAAAATCACTTGGAGATGGATAATTTTGACATATGAATGAAAATTATTGAGTTCAAAATATCTCATCAATGGGTAGCCTTAGGTAAGTTGCTATCTGGTGGTATATAGATTATTCTCGCTAGTGGTATAGAGATTGTTCAATTTGAATTGGCTTCAAATCGTGTAGTATCAATCATCCTAAAAACTAGGTTTTTTAATGGTGCATGCTCGAAAATAATATCCCTATTGGTGATAATCTAAAGAAGAGATGCATTATTGGGCTTAGTTGGTATACAATTTATAAATGTGTGGAGGAGACAGTGGACTAATTATTCCTTGTATGTTCCGTTGCTGCTGTTATGTGGAATATTATGCATCACTCCTTGACTTTAAATTCTATGTGGCATGTCCCTTAATGCAAAGAAGCCTTTGTTCCTTATGTGTCCCATTTCCAATGTTATCTGGAATATTATGCATCTCTCCTTGACTTTAAATTCTACGTGGCATGGCCCTTCATGCAAAGAAGCCTAGCAATCATGGTGGGAACATGTTGCCTCAAAAAACTATTGCCCACCCACTATCTGTTGGGGAATCTAGCTTGCAAGGAATAATGACTTATTCCAAGCAAATTCACAAACTGTTGAAAGGGTGGCAACTTAAATCCCAACTACTTATGATTTAATTCTTGAAGTTATATCGGCTCACAAACCCATAAATAATACTAATGAAGAATTAGATCACTCTTGCCACTAGGCTTATTTTGATGGGCCCTTCTTTGTTGGGGAGATTGTGGGGGTGGTGTTGTTTAATATTTAATATAGAATCATTTCTATAAAATTAAATGCGGGATAGGTAGGGGAACTAATAATTATGAAAAATTACACAGTCTTAAACCATTGCTCTTGTTCATTATTGAAAAGGGATTCAAAAGGCTACAATTCTTTTGGGATTCTTTTGTTGTTATTGTTGGACACCTAATCCTTTAAAGGTTATGGTGTGGAAGATAAATAGTCAAAGGGAGTCCAAGATACGTTGGAATATGAATCCAACAGTCATTTGAGTGTATTATATATGTGTATCATTTATTAATAGTAAACGTATTCACGCTTTACCTTATTTGGTTGTCCACATCCATGTATATATAACATGGTATCGGAGTTGGCGAATTCATTCCCTGCTCTTGAGCCACTGGTTTTGTGGCCACTGTGCATTTCAGTTTTGCCATCCTGAGCTTGCCGTAACACATATCGGAGGCCTTGCTTTAAATGTGTCTATAATATCTACCATCGAGTCAGGTTTTCTTCTTGTAAGTGGCATTTAATAACTTCTACATATTTGCCTGTCCTCCCTAATGCTCTTGAAAATTTGTCAGTGCATTTGGGTGCTATTTTTTCCACTATTTGCTACCTTTAAGGCCTGCTCATGACCATCGTGAGCCTATTACTGTCAACCTCCACTCCTTGGAAGGTGTTACTCTAAGCATTTTTGGCAATCTACTATTTTTGACACCACTATTTCCCTAGCCTGGTAGAAATGCCTCGATCTCCTTATATCTCTTATTATGATAAGTATGCCCATTATTTTATTGGTAGGTATGCACATCCAACATTACCGAGGCATTACTGCATCGTCCGAGTTGTAACGTTTCGCTTCCAGAACTATATCATCCAGTTACTCCATAGAGGGGGAGTTGATCGCTTTTCACTGTTTGTGGTGTGTGGCATTTCATTAAAAATTCAAAGCTACATGATGTATATCTTGATGGTTTAAGTTGTTATCTTGACTGAATTGTGCCATTCAATCTATTTATAGCAGATTCAGGAGCCATGAGAGGGTTCCCTAATGCACCATCATAGCCAGTTGAATGTAGTGCCTCCAGAATCAAACTTTGGGGATTGTTCAAAATTTCTGAAATCTCTTATTTCACTTTTGCTAGTTGTTCATTAACCTCCTCGTGAAGAAAAAATATGTTCGTCACACTATCAATCAACAATTCTACCATCTCAGGGAGATAGGTTCTTAGAGCATCGAAAGTGTAACCCATATTTTCTTGGGATGCTGATGTCGTAACATTCCCTTTGATGGCTTCCACCTCGCGTACCATCCAAACATGGCTTTGGTTCTTTGTGGTTTTAAATGCCATTCGTTCTGGAAGGTGAGTTGCCCCACTGGACAATGGGGTCTCATACATAGAACCACAACCAACATACAATCCAATTGATTCACTGGGGCTCAAAGATTTTTTAGATTGAACTTTGAGACCATTTGGAAGGATCATGACAATGGTATTTATTGGTTCCATATAATCTGGAAGTGTAGGTGGAAAATTCATGCCTGGTAGGGGAAAATATAAGGGAGGAGAAACTTCATATTTGTTTCATGTAAGCCATGAGAACATTCCGCCAGAGGAGGAATGTACAATTTCTTTTCGAGAAAGCCCTAGTGTGTTCATGACAAAAGCCTTTCTAAGCCACATTGAGTGCAGCATGCAACCACCATATTAACTTTATCTTGGTATGTTATTTATTTCCAGTAGTTCATTTCAGTGTGGTGGAATGGTACGTCGGCGAACTATTTTGGTACGGTTCATTTTTTACATGAGAGCATATCTGCATATGTGAAGGAGTCGTATGGTCAAAATGGTGTTGTAGTGAACAGTTGCATTACAAAGCTCATTGTCTAGTACCACCCCTTTGAATATACAATATTGGTTTCCTTGTTTATGGTGGACTTTTCAACTAGTGTGGCATAAGGAGCAATTTTATAGTCAATTTTAATATTATTTGAATAGTATTTGTTGTACCGGTAGCCGAGGCCATAAGGACAACCCTTGTCAATTTTATAATGCCTGCATTTGAGATGAATTATTTTACATCTTTGCACGTTAATATTTTACTGCTTTATGGCATGTATTGGTTGGTTGATGGACTAGTTACGAAATGTTGTGCATAAGTTGTGAAGATCGGGAAGGTCTCTATAGAAGTTTGAATTGAATAAGTAATGTGCATTGGTGATGATAAAGTTTATATGTGCATTAAATACAAATTTATTTCCATTCCAAGAGTCCAGACAACACATAAAATGATATTCCGTTAGGAACAAACATTTATCTTTTGGCATTCTTTAGTATTGAGATATATAAGTCTCCACCAAGAACCAACTCGCGTTGTATAGTTTGTTGGCTCCTTGCAAGTTTTTGGAAAGAAAGAATTATAGTTTTGAAGAAATATTCAAACTGCTTATTAGGTTCGTTTAAAGATTTTTTTTGGACTCCTTTCACAAATTTTTTGAAAATAAGACGCTTATTTGTTTACTTTAAGCCTTTATTCTAAGACAATGGCCAGTCTCAATGATGCATTAGAGTTGTTGAACACTTCGATACTTTCCACTATGTATGGTATGGTAAGTTTCAACAAAGCCTCTCTCTCTCAAATTCAAAACTATTTGCAACATGCACATGAAAAGATTGAGTTCTTGCAACTAGAATCTCAATTCTAGTAAGAAGAAATATAGCAATGGAGTCGTCATTTTGAACCTATTTCTTTCCAAAAAAATTGAGACATACTCCCCTCAATAGCAAGAATATAAAGTTGAGGTTGATTCATATTCAATGCCTAGTTCAAAAGTAGAGTTGCATGCAAAGCAGAAACTCAACATACGCTTCCCAAGCCCATCATCACACCTTGGGAAGAACTTATACATAACAAGTACATAACCAATCTTGGATATGAAAATGATGTGTCCTTTCATATTCTAGATTACTCAAATCCCATCAAATTTTAGAGTGTTATATTTCTTTGTGGTGATTGACCTTCACCTGTTCCAGATTCTGCTCAACATTCACAGCCAAAAGTTGTTAAATTCCAACATTGTGACTGAGTTCACCATATGAAAGATCATTGTTTTGATCTTCATCCGAGCAAGCATTGTGGTCAGCGTACTCACCCTTCACACAGATGCTTCAAAAACAAACCTCTTGCAAGAACAAAGATTCATCTTGGATGGATCACTTCCTGGCAAAGGGATTCAACAACTAAGAAGATATTTCACTCATACAACATGATTTGTTCTTCAATATTGAAAAGTCTTGCAGTTGATATTTCTTCATCTTCTCACCTTGTATCTGACAGGGGGGAAATTATGTTCATCTACAAGTCTCAAAGCTACATCAAGCAAGCTAGGCCATAACCTACCATAAAAGATTCAGAGTTGTAGCCAGAGACAAAGAGGCCCTTGAGCATGCCTTCGGTTCGTGATTAGCCTTAAACCATCTATGCGGGGTTGAGACTTCCTTTTCAGGTTGAATGACTCCCTCTCCAAAGCATTAGGGACACTTCCTCTAGCAGAATATTTTAGCTTCTTTCCAGACTTGGAAGAGTTTGGGGAATTTCACTAAGAATTCTAGTTTTGGTGGTCATCCTTAAACTACCCCCTTATACCAACATTTCAGAGAGCACATTCAGCCTAGTTCTTCCTTGAATTTTTGCACATTTTGTATTACAAGTATCTTCTTGGACTCATACATACCCCCTCAAATTAAGGGGGGAATGTTGGAAACCTATTAAATCCTCTAAGGGTTATGGTGCGGAAGATAAACAGTCAAAGGGAATCCAAGAGACGTTGAAATATGAATCCAACAATCCTATGAGTGTATTATATATGTGTATCATTGGTTAATAGTAAATGTATTAACGCTTTACCTTATTTGGTTTTCCACATTCCATGTATATCTAATAGTTATAAATTATATATTATTAATTATAATTATATAGCCTCTTTAGAAATCCATCGAAATAAAATTAAAAGATTGTAATAAGATTCATAATTTAAAAAAGGAAAATGGAAAATGAAACATTAGTAAAAAAATTCCTATTTCGTAGCAACCTATTGATGGTGTTGGACTTGCCAACATTCAAGGGATCACCCCGATATGAAGTCCCAACTAGACCTCACACCGTTTGGTGTGGAAGTCCCATCCGATATGATGGTTTGGTTGCCATTATTTAAGGATTTTCCTCAACTCTTGCTTATCAACACAGGAGAGTCGTCTGCATTGTCTTGAGAAGTGAGGTTCGTGTACCTAGTGATTTCTAGTGTTACTTGTGTCAATGGTTCTTTCAATGTAGAGGGAGAGGGTGGGAGTGAGTCCTAAGTCGATTGGGAGGAAGTCCCAACTCTGCTAGGAACACACAACACAATAGGACGTGCACAGCTTCCGAAGGAGTAGTCCACATGGATGTGGCAGTCACAACACACAAGGGAAGATAACACATAAAAAACTCAGCGGATGAGTCTATACAAGTGCAATAATTTTATAGCAAGTTTTACGTGAAAGGTCTGTTTGATGTTCGGGGAGGTAGCCACCACGGGCAGGACATCATTAACAACATATACAACACATTTTAATTAATAGATTATTTATTACAACAAGTGAATGATTTCAAGTGTCAAACACAAGTTAAAGCAACATGCATCACAAGTGTTCAAGATTAGTCTTACAATAGTTACAATACATGTGTGAAAATATGCTGGCCTGTTAGCAGGATTCTAAATTAAGTGAAAGTTCCAAGACAAATTGTTACACCATACATCACTAACCCTATGGGCAGGGTGTTGGAGCCAATAATTACTCCTCAAAGAAAATATTACATACTCTCAAGGCTATATGGGTGGAGCTGAGGTGAAAAGTTTTTCCCATGTACAAATGAGGGGGTATTTATAGCCAAGGGTGAAACTCACCATTGTGGTTGCTCAACTACCCTCATGACTGGTTGACTCCCATGACTTTTCGACTTTACATGACTCTTTGTACAACATGTGGGTCTCTCGAAATTCCTCGTTACATTAAATTGATTAACAGTATGGCCCACAATAGAGATGTGGATGACATGATAGTGTGGGAACATTCATGCTGCTGTTGGTGTGCATGTCGAGCTGCAGTGCTGCTGGGTGATGGATGTCCACATCTTGTGTCACAGCTTCACCTCCGCATGGAAAAGTGTGTGGAGTCTTCGATGCTCATTGGTTCGCTTGATGTTTCTTTTGTACATTTCTCCTTGGAATGCTTGAAAAGTCCATCTGTTCGCAAAAGGTTCATGTTTGTCTGTTGGTCCGCCTACGAGAACATCTTACATGTTTTCTCGTCCATTCATCCGTGAACACATCTTTGCATGATCATCCATTCACGTGCACATCTCTTCACATGCATCATTTTTTTCATCTGTTGATGAACCTTTCCTTCTGCATGTGCTCCCTTCGTTCATCCCTTTCATCATCTCACCATGTTTGTTTGTGTACCTGTACTTGCAATCACTCATGACGAGATGAAATCAAATCCAAAAATCATCTAGTTTACCATGATACATGATCATTTCAAATGTAGGTGACTGGGAGAGGTAAAAAAGTTGCGAGGCAAGCTGGAGGCTCCAAACACTGCTGATGAAAACTGCACAAGAGTCACTAGGTGATGAAGATGGGCAATCTGGATCGACAGTGACTGTCTGTAAGGCTTGGCTCAGTTGGAGGACAAAACTGTGTAGTTTTTTGGAGGAATAGTATAGGCTACAAGAAGGTTGGGCAGGAAAAACTCGTGCATTTTCCAGAACGAGCGGGTAGTGGGAGCCTGGCAGCCAAAACTATGCAATTTCTTGAGGGAACTGGTAGCTGGTTGTTGAGACACTAGTAGCAAACACTGTGCAATTCGTGGAGGGAATTGGTAGTCTGCTACTAGGTCACTGGCAACAAAAACTGCGCAATTCCTAGAGGAAGCTAGCATTCAGCTGCTACGGCTTGGTAGCAAAAACTGTGCAATTCCTAAGGGGAACTGTCAATTGGCTGTTGGGAGCTGCTGGCAGGAAAAACTGTGCTAATGCTAGGAGGATGGCCTACTAATCACATCTATGCAGTTTCTGAGCTAAGCGAACTGTTGGGCAGCAGAGGGCTTACTCATGAAAACTGCACAATTTTCTTGGTGAGAAGTCGGTCAACTATCAGGAGGCCTGGCTGGAAAAACTGCGTAATTTTCTGAGGGAGACAAGGACGGAAATTAGGTGTTTGTCCGACTTGTCTGCACAATTTTCTCAGCCAGGAGAGAGGGCAAGGTCTATAGCCTCTGCACAATTTTTTAGGGGAGTCGGTCCTGGGTTAGCTGCTAGGTCAAATTATCTGGTTGACCAACGTGAGGGCTAATTGATTTGCTTGCTGATAGCACAGCTTGGAATGACTTTCTTTGTGCTTTTATGTTGTTCTAGGTGACAGTCGATCAAGTCGATAATGGGGTGCTGGTCTGGCTGTCAGAGGGGAGTCTGGTCATTAGAACTTCAACAAAATGACTAAGTGTGAACGAGTGAAAGATGCATATGTGATCCTACAAACACAAACTTGCATGACTCGATGACGAGACAACTCAAACCATCCAGACATAGATGTTCAACATGACTAACCGACGGTGCAAGCGACAAGCACGACACTTGTGATTGATCATTGGTTGACTGTGACGATGCCTGTGTGACAGTGAATGTGACTCCGTGTTTGAGTGTGACAGATGTTTTCATAGCGAATACAACATGCGCACATGAAGAGAAGACCTTGAGCATGACCAGAACATGGTTGCAAACATGACTTTGGCATCAACATGCAAAAACTTGGGTGAAATGAACAAGCAAGATGGGTGTGAAGACTCACATGAGCTCACAGAGTGAACCTGAGTGTGTGCAGTCATGAAGTGAAACTCTCAAGGGAGGCTCCAAAATTAGGTGTAGGCCAAAATTTTGGAGGGTGGTTGTAGCTGCTACAACACTTGGTGACACACTGGTATAATTCCAGCTTCTCCATTTTGGTTCATTGCTAGCATGGGGCCTTGGTCTTTCGGGAATTATTGAATCATTTTGTGGGTTAACTTAGCTTCCCCACTTACCCCATGGACATACATGGTTCATCTTTTGCTAACTCAGTCAAACACAATCAAAAGTTCAGCTTGATCACAATGTTTCGAATTCGGGAAGGGTTATTTAGCTCACGAGTTGAAGATTTTTAGAGTATAAGTTTTCATCTTTGGTGTTGCTATGTTGCCAGTAGGCCTAGACAGTACCTCAGCAGATTCACGCAGGAAGACATGCATTTCTCCACTACCAGCAAGCCTAGTTAGTACCCTAGTGAGCTGCATGCTTCACCTCTCTGCGCAGGAAGCCTTTCTCTTCTTTTTCCTTTGTAATTTTTTCAAGAGGACTGTGCATAGGAACTTATCTATTTTTGGGGTGAAAGAGGGATCCCAACTTATTGAGAGCAGGAGAAGTTGTTCCTTTAGAGAAGAATGTAAGACCTTTGACATAGGTTTGCTCATTTAGATTTTCCCCTTCTCTGTTTCTACTAGTTGGATGAGCTTGAACACACAGAGTAGAAGGCTCAGTACAGGCATGGGGCTTCCCAATGTGGAAACAGGTTCATGGTTGGAACAAAAATTCCCTTGCAGACGGTTCATATTTTCCGTCAAGAATTCATTGGTCGAAGGTTATAACCAAGCACAAAGAAGACTGACACAAGGTTAGCCAAGTGTTGCAGTGTCACAAGTCTCTTCAAATTTCAGCCACATACTCTATTCAAAAGCTAGAACGTAGTATTTGGTAGCACTTATTTCCAGAAACAAAAATAGTAAGATATCAAGCGAACAAAAGGAACGTAAAAAAAATATCAAGCAGAACAAACAAAATAAAAATGAAGATAGAAAGTAAAGCAAACAAGATGAAACAACAAGCAGCAAACAGACTATGTACATGGCACGAGGTGTGGCCCACCTACTAAAAGTAATGCTTGAGATCTTGGCCATTGACATGAAGGTTATCAATATTCCCATCAAGTTATTACATACAGTATGTGTGTGGGCCAAGTTTCTCGTGGACTGTGTACGGACCAATCTGTTGAGCCTTGCAATAGGTATGTATTTACTCTTGATTATTATCCTTTTCCTCCTTTCTTATCCATTGTGTCATAATATAATAATAAATTGATAGGATTTTGATAAGGAATGAGTAAAATTGCTCTTGATACGATTTTACCGACCAAACTAACTCTCATTACTTTTTATGTTGAAAAACAATAGAAGGAACAACTGTTGTTCCAAAGTCGGAACAACAAAAGCTAATCGAGGAAAATGAGACGTGTCGGTTGCTGTCGAATCAAGGAATGATTCAAGGAGATCAGCACGAGATTGAAGAAGTGTCTAAAGATAGCATTTAGTTGTGAATCCCTCAGGATCTCCTAATCCTGAGGGATCACATTTATCTTTTCCTTTTGACTATAAAAGAGAAGACTGAAGAGGGATCTCTCGTCTTTTACTTGGATTGTAATTTAATTTATAGAATGGTGATTCTGAAGAACAAGACCGTGTTGTAATGATAAGTGACTTTGATGATTAATATACAACTTTCGTTGTTGTTCGTACGGATATTCTGAAATAGCTAAGCAGTGTTCGCTGGTGGCTAGCACTCGATCTCTGGTGGAACTTACTGTTGTTCCTTATTTTATGCATTTTTCCATTTCTTGCAATTCTGCTTTATAGATTTTCAATTGATGTATTTTCGTTGAATCGGATTTCCGGTATTCATTTCATTAATGCACGGTCATAGTTGGTTTTATTTAATTCATGTCATGGATTGAATTAGTTATCGGTTAAAGAATCATTTCTAGTTAATTGAAGAATAGAGCATGATCGATTAAATGCTTTCCTTCTATCCAATAGTTTAAGTCCAACTGAAAGAGCTCAATTAATACTACGGTGCTCTCAGTTGATTGTCATTTGAATTTGGTTGAGTAAGATTGAATTACGGTATTGTTTGAAATAGAGTCATGATGCTTATATGAATTATTTCCTTTAAAGTTACAAGCTTCAGATTTATCATTGCATCCATTTACTCTTGTATCGAATTTCATAGCTTAGTTTAAAGCATTACTCTCTGGATTTATAGCTTAGACATATTCTGTACACTCTTGGAATAAATAGACTTACCCGGGTTGATAATTAATGTGAGGCAATTAGAAGTTTTAAAAGACACATTTTGACGCCCAACATCTTGGCACCGTTGCGAGGGAGAGTGTTTCCATTTTACAAAGAGTGATGTCTTTCTGTTGAGGGAATTGGGTATTAAAAACGAGAGGTAAGAACCTGCATAACGAGTGAGTAAGATGCTTGCTCCTCCGCAGGCTTTCCAGTATAATTGCCTAGGAATTTAAGATAGAAATGAATGTTTGTATTTTTGTATCAATGACTATGAAGAAAAGACTAGAAAAAGATATAATTCCTCCCCCCAAACCTGAAAAATCCAAGGGACCGGTGACCCTTGGATGATCAACCTTCATTGGTGAAATCATAAGAAAATTTGATTCTTAGTCATCAGTAGGACCCCGAACTATTGCTACAAGACACCCCACTATTTCCCTTCAGGCCACAGGATCACCATCTGTAGCTAACACTGAGATTCATAGTAAGACTCAAGGGTCTGAACGGAGTTTTCAAGATATTGAAAATTCACAACCACGCCCTTCACAAGAAGGGAATTCTTGCAACCTCCATGAAGGAGAAGGAGAAACAAGTAATCCTGAAATTAAATCATCAGAACCTAGATCTCCTAAAGTAGTGATTCAACAAAGGACACCCAATGTTCTGGATCTAGGTAGTGATGTTAAAATCATTCCAGCCTCTTCTGGAGATCCTAGGAATAACTCTCTAGCTCTAAAGATCCTTGAAGAATATTGGCATATTTTTTACCAAATGGCCAATAATCAGTGACAACCCCAGACATCTATGTTATAATACCCTATTGTAGACACAGCTGTCAATGCCCCCTTGAAAGCTATTCCATTACAGAATATTCCTACCTTTCATGGGCTAAATTCAGAAGACCCTGATGCATTCCTTTTCAAATTCGATGTCCTATGTAAGGGTTATGATTACACCACTGACCCGCAGAAGCTGAAATTGTTCCCCTGTACTCTGAAGGGAGCAGCCTTGCGTTGCTTTATGGGACTTGGTGGAGGTACCATCAATGATTGGGAACAAATGAAAACATCCTTCCTTAAAGAATACCAAAATTATTGCCGAACTAGAGAACTAAAATATGAAGTCTTTCAAATGGTAGCTAAGCCTAATGAGACTCTAGAAGAATATATGGAGTGTTTCCAATATAATCTGCAAACATCTCCTTATGAAAATTTGGCTGATAATGTTCTAAAATCTACAATGATTAAAGGTATGAAAGACCAATGGGTAGAAACACTGAATATAATGGGTAAGGGTGATATTTATCAAAAAGATTATGAAAATATTATAGACTTGTGCATCAGGTGCTCCAGGGGCAGTACAAGGTTGAAACCATCCAGACGCGATGTGATCACCAGAGATAGCAAAGCCTCAGGAGGAAGCATTATAAGAGTCGAAATTGGCAATTTATTGGAGGATTTCAAGAGTGATATCCTGGGGACCCTGACGACATAATTGGATATCATGCAATCTAAATGAAAGCAGGCTGAAGCAGAACAAAACCTAGCTATTTTCTATCCCCATTGTAGAAAAAACACAGTCATAAAGAATGTCCGCTAGATATGATGCATGCATGTGCCATATGTACCAAGGAGCATGCCACGAAAAGTTGCCCATCACTCCCAGGATTAAAAGAAGTCTTCAAGGAAGCAGAAGAAGAATTGTAACCAGTATATTTGCTAAACCAACATCATCAATGTCAAGCACATCATATAGGTATGTCTAACGATCCATCTTCATTCTTTCCTCCCTCGCAATATAATTCTCAACAATATTCAGGGGCAGCATGGCAGAACTAGCCACCTTTTTCTACTTGGCCACCTAAAACATTTTCTATGCCACCATGGCCCAACTAGTCAAATCCAAAATATAATTGGTCAAATCCCTCTTACCCTCCACCATTCTGGTAGAAAAATCCCTATCCATCCCAATGGTCCCCTTCCACCCCACAAAATCAAAACTGGTAATCAAATTGGCAAATATCCACGAACCAGCCTATGGGGACAATTCCTCTGTCTCAAACTACTTTACTAGAACCTTACACGCTGTAGCAGAATCCTCAATCTAATATATGACCACAACTCCCAACCCAACCCAACCCAAATCCCAACAACAGACCAATCCAATCAGTACAAATCATTGAAGGTCTGGACCCTGAAGCAGAGTTGAGAGAGTGTAATGAACTCAAGTTAAGATTTGGATGCATAATCACTCCAAACGAGGATAAAAATCTGTAACCTAAAGAACCACACCCAAATAAGCCTTTGACTGTAAACGATCGACAAGGGGAAGATATAGTGACGTAGAAAACACTCGAATAGATCATAACTACCTCCCCACCATTCCCAGAAAGACTAATGATACCACACCCAATTGAACACCCAGACTTTGATCTTCTGGGTGAACTCAAGAATATCTGTATAAAAATACCCCTCCTCCAGGCTATTCAAGACATACCAATATATGCCAAAACTATTAAATAATTGTGTATAAAGAAGTCTGTGAGGAAAAAAGAAAAAACCCCAACTATCCATGTTATCGGGACTTTGTCTGATTTATAACTAGGCAAAGAGACACCTGTAAAATATGAAGTCCTAGGAAACCCCATTGTCACAGTAGAGATAAATGGCCACTCTTTTCCCAATGCTTTAGTTGATTTAGGGGCATCCATTAACATTCTCACAACAACAACTTGCGAAATACTTGGCATCACAACCTTGGAACCAACAACTACCTTGTTGGAACTTGCTGACCACTCAGTCATTAGGCCAGAAGGAACATTACCGGATATGATGGTTTCTGTAGACACTAGGGAATATCCGACAAATTTTTTGATTATTAACCCTAGGAACCGGCTAGATGGACATCCTTTAATTATAGGAAGGCCTTGGTTAACAACTGCTGATGCTTATATCCGCTGCGGAATAGGCAGTATGACCATAACTAAGGGGAATGATGTGAAGAATCTAGCCTTATATCCTCCTAATCAACCAAGCCTAACCATTGTAAAAACTAGGAAGCAACCTATAACATATTTAATAGAAAATATTCGGTCACCATTAACTGTGGTAGATTCCCTTGAATTTAAAAACCAAACAACAGATGATGTCATTAATACTTTTATCAAACATCCTGCTACAATGTCTAGTTTGAAATGTCACATGATTAAAGTAGTCCTTGACAATGAAATTGAAGAAGGTTCCCTGAGAGATATCAATGACCAACCAATACCAACAACCATTGTCTATAATAGCAAACCTATTGAAATCGAGCCAGGGAAGATCCTGAATATTAACAATGATTTGAGTGATGCCAACAACATAAACTTATTCAAGTCCTTAGGAAATGTAAAGGAGATTTTGCTTGGGATTACCCAAATATGAAAGGGATTGACCCTCAGCTATGTATGCACCACATTTACACTGAAAAAGATGCAAGACCCATTCGACAACCTCAGCGTAGATTAAATCCTCACCTAAAGGATATTGTTAAAGAAGAAATTCAAAAAATATTAGATGTGAATTTTATCTATCCTATATCTGACAGTAAATGGGTTTCTCCATTAGTAGTGGTCCCCAAAAATAATGGGAAGTGGTGGATATGCATTGACTATAGAGAACTCAACAAGGAAATGCAAAAAGACCATTTTCCCCTTCCATTGATTGATCAGGTCCTAGAAACATTGACAGGGAAGAAATTCTTCTCTTTCATGGATGGATTTAGTGGCTACAACCAAATTTAGGTTACACCTAAAGACCACGATAAAACTACTTTTACCTGCCCGTGGGGAACATTTGCTTACAGGGTATTACATTTTGGATTGTGCAACACACCTACTACATTCCAAAGAGCCATACTCAATATTTTTGCAGACTTGATAAATGAAGGATTGGAAGTATACATGGACGATTTCTCACCCTATGGAGATGACTTTGAATAGCCATTACAGACATTGGGGAAAGTCTTGGAACAGTGTATCGCTACTAGGCTATGCTTAAGCCACGAGAAGTGCCATATGATGATGACAGAGGGCCTGATCCTGGGTCATTTCATTTCAGCAACTGGAATTTAGGTAGATCCAACAAAAATATAGGTAATCCTCTTATTAGCTACTCTCTGCACTCAAAAAGAGGTATGTAGTTTTTGGGATTTACAGGATATTATTGTAGATTTGTAAATAAATTTTCATAGATTGCTGCACCATTATATGCCCTAATAGGAAATGTTGATTTTATATGAACTAACAAATGTGGCATTGCCTTTACAGACTTGAAATGGCTACTATAAAAAACACCAGTATTACGGGGGCCGAATTGGGATATACCATTCTAGATTTCATCAGACACGTCAAATTCAGTTGTTGGAGTAGTTCTTGGCCAAGAAGACAACAAGAAACACTACGCTATATATTACATTAGCAAAAGCTTAACTCCTGCTGAGTTGAACTATACAGTAATAGAGAAAGATTTTTTAGCTATTATTTATGTTATTAACAAATTCAGACACTATATAATTGGATACTTTGTAGTTCTGTATACTGATCACTCTGTTATCAAATATTTAGCTAATAAACTCATTATGAATGGAAGAGTGACATGTTGGTTACTACGTTTGCAAGAATTTGACATAACTATAAAGGATCGACCAGGGAGAGAAAACCTTGTGGCAGATTTCCTCTCTCGAGTGCCAAGAAAAAATGATGCAATGGCGGTAGAAGACCAGTTTCCGAATGAACATCTACTTTTTGTGGCTATAAAAACACCATGGTACGCAGATGGGGTCAATTATTTAGCAATAGAAAGACTTCCCAAAAATATGACACCTGGAGAAAGGAAATTAATAGTGCAGCGCAGCACTCGGTTCTCCTGGATCGGAGGATACCTTTTTCACACAGGGGATGATATGCACATCCACATCTGTATTAGGGAAGACAAAATCTATGATATCTTAAAAGCCTACCACGATGGACCTTGCGGTGGAAATTTTGCAGATCGCAGAACTGGACATAAAATTTTGCAAATGAGCTCCTATTGGCCCATGGTTTTTAAGGATGCTAAGAAATTTTTCTAGGCATGCGATAGTTGCCAAAGGAGGGGCCGTCCTAGCCAATCTGATGAGATGCCCCTACAACCTCAACTGGTGATAGAACCCTTTGAGAAATGGGCATTGGATTTCGTCAGGCCAATCAACCCACCTTCCAATTAGAAACCATATATATTGGTTGCAAAAGAATACGTGACTAAATGGGTGGAGGAAGTAGCATTACCAAGAGCGACAGAGGAAACAATGAATAATTTTCTTTTCAAAAATTTTGTGTGATATGGCTTACCCAGAGAAGTAATTACTGATGGGGGGCCACAAGATTGCTACTACACTAAAGAATCATCACAGCATTCACAAAATTACCTCTCTGTATCATTCGCAGGCGCGGGCAGGTGGAGAGTACCAGCAAAGTAATTGAAGATATTCTAACAAAGACAGTCTCATTGCACAGACAGGATTGGGTGACTTGACTACCATAGGCCTTGTGGGAATATCATAAGACTTGGAGGAACACAACTAGATACTCTCCATATCAGCTGGTATTTGGTCCGGAGCCCATTTTCCCCATAGAATTTGAGATACAGACACTAAGGATAGCCTAGGAAGTGGGACTGGATTTAACTGAAGCCCAGATTAACAAAATACAACAAATAAATGAATTAGATGAAATTCGGCTATTGGCTTTACAACATATTGCACTCATTCAACAAGAAAGAGCCAAGTGGCATGATTCCCTAATTAAGAAAAAGACATTTCATGAGGGTGACTAGGCTCTTCTTTATGATTCCAAGTTTCAAGACTTCCCTAGTAAATTGTCACGCTGAAGTTGTCAAAGATCAGAGGTGTTGCTAGTGGTCATTCTTCTTCCTCCTCTGTTGTTTGCTGATGGTTTCTTGACTCTAGATCTGATGTTGTTGTTGTTGCTGTATGGTCATATTTCTTCCTCCTCTATTGCCTACTGAGGTGTCTCTGACTGCAGATTTGATGCTGCTAAATGGACAGAGGGAGTAGGAGTGTGTGTGGATGTAGGGATGATGGTAATGGATGAGGTGAGGGGTTAGATCATGCCTAAAATGAATTTTGGGGATCTAACCAATCTATCAGTCAGGGGATCTTGTGGAAAACACAATTTTCACCTGAATTGGAGCAACGAAGTGAAAAACAATGGAATTTATGGAGGCATGCATGGTAAGGAGTGGAGGAGATGAACAAATGTGAGGCAGGGCTTCCTTTGGATCTTCTCTTTACACCCTGATTGTCTTTCTCATCCACCTGCAAATAACAATTATGTTTTTTTTCTTTTTCTCTTATTATTATTATTATTATTATTATTATTATTAACACCTAGGCTGCCTCAGAGAGGTTTTTAGCCTAGATATTTTCCCTGGGTGCCTCAAGGAAGGTTTTCACCCAGGGATCTTCTTTTTATTTCCATTTTTGTCATCCTTGGGCCACCTCATCGAGGTTTTCACCTGAATCCTTATTCTTTTTTCTTTCTTTTTTTAGTGACCTGATGAGGGAGGAGTTGAAACTTGCTCCACCATCATCACTGCCTTATTGATACTATCAACAAACTCTTGTTTAGATAAAGGCCTCTTGTACATTTTCAATCTATGTCCATTAACTAGTAATGGAATGGCTTCTTCATCTATAGTTCTGATCTGCACTGAACCATTGTCATGGCATCTTTCCACCACATAAGTTCCAAGCCATATTGTCCTTAGCTTGCCCTCGAAGTATTTATACCTGGAGTCATATAACAATGCCCAGTCTTCTTCTTGAAATTGCTTCTTCTTAATATTCTTGTCATGCCATATTTCCCTCTGAAGCTGAACTATCTTTGTATGGAGGAGGGGCTGCATTCTGAATTCATCCAAGCTATTTAAATGGAACAATCTTTCTTTTTGTGCATGACTGAGATCCAAATCTAGTTGGGCTGCCATCCTTAATATATTATATTCAAATTCAATGGACAACAAAGCCTTTTTCCCATAGACCAGCTCACATGGTGTAAATCCAATGGTAGTCTTCCATGTTGTATTGTAGGCCCAGATGGCCTCAACTAGTTTCTTTGCCCAATCCTTTTTGTTGTTGTTCACTACCTTGGTATGGATGTTCTCCATTGCTCTTTTGGTCACCTCCACTTGCCCATTAGCTTGTGGATGATAAGGAGTGGAGGTCCTATGCTTGATTTTGTGATGCTTGAGCAGTTCTTTAATCATGCTGGAGGTAAATTGGTTGCCTCGATGTGTGACTAGCTCTCTAGGGTACCCAAATTTGTAGAATATATTATCCCTTAGGAACTCAACCACCTTCTCTTCTGTTGTTGTCTTAATTGCCTTGGTTTCAGCCCACTTAGTCAAGTAATCAGTGTACACAATAATGTATTGTTTTTGCCTCGAAGGAGGATTGATAAGCCCAATGAAGTCCATGCCCCACTTGTCAAATGGCTCGAAAGTCACTTGAGTTTGTAGGGGAATTTCATCTCTTAGAGTAGGCTTTCCCATCCTCTAGCACCGATCACACTGACTAATGTACGTTTTCACATCTTGATGAATAATAGGCCAATAATAGCCTACTTGCAGCACTTTGAATGCTGTCATCTTTGCTGCAAAGTGACCTCCACAAGGCCCATCATGACAGGTCACAAGGATGTCAAAAACTTCCTCTTCCTTGACACACCTTCTCAAGATTTGATCTAGGCCAAGTTTGAACAGGTTGCCCCCAATCTAGGTGAAGGGGGAACTTTTCCTGATTATCTTGCTCTTTTCTCTGGAGGGCAGGTTTGGTGGGAATTGAGTTGATACCAAATTCTATATCAGCAAACCATGGGGAGAGAACTGAAATAGAAAACAAATACTCATCTGGTAACTGATCATCCACCATTCCTTCTTCACCTACAGGCAGATTCATTCTAGATAGAAAGTTAGCAACAACATTCTCCTTACCAAGCTTATCAACAATAGTTAGATCAAATTGTTGTAATAAAAGTAACCATCTTATGATTCTAGAATTTACATCTCATTTTTTCATTAAATATTTAATTGCAGCATGATCAGTATGCACAAATGTCTGATAGCCTGTAATGTAATGCCTAAACTTTTTCAATGAATGCACGATAGCCAGGAGTTCTTTTTCAATCACAGTGTAACTTAACTCAGCCTTTGACAGGTTTTTAATAGTAAAATATATGTCGTAGGGCAATTTCTCCTCTACCTGACCTAAGGCTACTCCTATGGCTTTGTGTGAGGAATCAACATGAATATGAAAAGGGATGGCCTAGTTTGGGCCTCCGAGAATTGGTGCAGTCATTAACTTCCCCTTTAGAATGTCTAAGGCCTCTTGACAGCCCTTTGAACATATAAATTCAGAATCTTTGGCCAACAACCCAAACAAAGGAGAGGCCAAGTTGCTAAAGTCCTTTATGAACCTTTTGTAGTATCTAGCTAACCCTAAGAAACTCCTGACATCTATTTACTTTTGTGGAGGTGGGACCCTTTAGATGATGGCTATTTTGTTTGGGTCCACCTGTAGTCCTTGCTGAGATATGGAATGGCCTAGCACAATCCTTTCAGTCATTAAGAATTCACATTTTTCTAGACTGAGAGACAGGTTCATTTCAATGCATTTACATAATACTTTGCCTAGGTTAGTTAGGGATTCTTGAAAATCATAACCATAAGGTGTAAAATCATCCATATAGATCTCTACAACATCATGTACTAATTTAACAAAAATACTCAAGACTGCTCTCTGGAAAGTGGCAGGAGCATTGCATAAGCCAAAAGGAAGGACCATATAGGCAAAAATGCCCCAAGGACAGGTGAATGTGGTTTTATCCTAGTCTTCTAAGTAAATTTCGATTTGGTTGTACCCACTGAATCCATCTAGGAAAGAAAAGAACTTCTTCCCTATCAGGCCATCTAGCACTTGGTCAATGAAGCGTAGGGGAAAATGGCCCTTCTTTGTGGTTTGTTCAACTTGATATAATTGACACAAATCCTCCACTTACCATTATTCTTGGGAACTAACACTAAATGAGAGACCCACTCATTGTCAGAGATAGGGTAAATGAACCCTGCATCTAACAGTTTTTGCACTTCTTTTTTGACTATGTCTTTAAGGGTTGGATTCATTCTCCTTTGTGGTTGCTTGACTGGCTTGCGAACTTCCTTGATGTATATGTGTTGAATACACATTGAGGGGTGTATTCCCTTCATTTCCTTGTAGCTCCAAGTGAAGGCTTCTAGGTTTTCTTTCAATGGATTGCGTAGCTTTTCCTCTTCAAGAGCAGAGAGAGATGGGTTTATTTTCAAAGTTTTCTTTGTGCAAAATTCTATGGTTTTGAATTGGAGTGGGTTGGAATTCGCTAAGCATAAGCCAATTTGATGATTGTTTATCTTTTCCTTTACTTCTTCTTCTAATGGTAATGAACTAGGAGTTGGACTTCAAAGCAGGTGTTCAATTAAGTCATCCTCCTCTTGTTGTTCTCCTCCTATGATTACTTCCAAAGCATAAAGTTGGGCCGAATAAAGCTCATATTCTTCCTCCTCCTCCAACCTGTTGAAGCCTCGAAACTCGGGTCAACAACAAGGGGGATACCCACCCGGGTTGGACCTTGGTTGGTAGATCCTTTTTCGTTTGGTATAGCGGGTCCGACTGGGGATATGGGACCAGTTTCCCAATTCAAGTGTGTGTGAGAGAAAGATTGATGTTTCTGGTTTAACAGTTCCTAATTAAGATGCTCTAATTCTAACTTTAATCTAATGACATGTAATTGTATTCTAATAAAACAGAAACTTCTAAGTCTATACTAACCCGGGATGTAATCTTTCTTTTGTGCGATCTAAAATGATTTCAAGTAACAATCGGTAATAAAGATCATTCAACTGTTTTAAGAAAAGAATTCAATATAGATAAACCACTTCACATAAAAAGTTAGGTGAAACAGTTGTGAAAAACATATCACACAGTAAGCTATTCATATATTAAGCACAAATAAATAGCTATCACCGTACAAAAGTGCCAAATGATAACTCAAGAATTCACACATTAACATATAAACAACTGAACTTAAATATCGTTTTAACACAAAAGATAGAAACAGTTAAGAGATAGAAGTACCATTTATAACTAGTTCTACTCATGAGCTTTAAGCGATAACAATTTATCTCTTCTTAATCCAACATCCACTAAGAGTACAGAAGTGCAACATCAGTAGCAGGTATCAAATGCAAAAATCAATAAATCTTGTTCCATTCATTCATCAAAACCTCCTCGGAGGGTGTAAAAGTGCATGTTCTGAGGACAAGTTTTTGATAAATTTCTGGACCCTTCTCTAAATGCATGAGAAGGGTTTAAATGCTACTAACTACATCTAAAAATAACTTATTTACAAAAATACAGGATACGGTTTAAATTACCGTCCTTACTATAGACAAAATAAAGCAAAACTATTTCTAAAATTAAATCTAATATCTAACTATTTCTGTATCTGCTCCTTAGCATCGCAAGCATGCATTCAACATTTGATTGCGAAAAGTCGGTTAGTTGACTTCAGCCTTTAACTGTGCTGCAAAAACGGAATCGGCAAGAGCTAGTGCCACATCTTCGGTAGAACTAATGATGCTTTTGAGAGTAATATACTGACTGTGTGGTTTCACTAAGTACTTTTGAGAATATTTCTGACCATTGCCGCTGATTTTCGGATTCAAAATTTACCTTTTATCTTTAACATCTTTTTTTTCCGAATTTCTGGGACTTACAAGTAGTTGAGCAATGAGAAGCTTTCCATTTTGAGAAGTTTTACCCAGCGATGTGCGATTGTGCTAATCGCGCATCAGAAACTACCTCCGTTTCTTAATTTGGGTTTTCTTGGTGCGATTTTCGCCTCTTACGTGCTTTCTTGTAGCGGATGTAAAGTTGAAGTTTTGTGAAAATAATGATTCCGAGAGCTCTTGACCCTGAGTCTTAAACTGTCTATTTTTTATGTTAGTGTTGTCTAGTACCCATTTAACTATGTCTATATAGGGGATAATTTTAGGCCTCGTCGCTAGCTGGTATAGGAACGAACAAGCTAAGTCTGCAACTAATGCTTCAAAAGAATTTTGTGAGCCTGCAGTAGTCGTAACCCCCATCAAATTAGGATTCTCTTTCTCAAGTAGATTATACATGCCTTTCCAAGTGGAAATACCCGTGTCTCTGTTGCATGCGGTGTCTATGTACAAAGGTGTCATTTCTTTAACTTCAAACATCAGAGCCTTGCCTTTCTTCTCCATAGTTTCCTATATACTGCTTCATATAATTCTTTGTTTTTTGTTCCTGCAGTTTACAAGTGAGGTGAGAGTACTAATAAGGAATAATGACAGGAAATATTTAAAATGCCAAAGACACGCAAAAGTGTATTGCCTTACGTGAACTGGTTTATGGATAAACACAAAACCGTATTTCATTAACAACTGGCAACTACCTCATTAATTAGCATTAAAGCGCATAACCAGTTCTCGTTTTATGAAACAATTTTCGAAGAGTGAGCCGAGAGATTTTACGATGGAGTAATTCTACGATATGCTTCGCAATATCGCAGATCGCTGTATCACATTATCATAAGATCGTAATATCGCAATATCACAATATTGCGTTATCATTATTTTGTAAGATCGCTTTGTCGCTCTATCACGATATCACAATATCGCATTGTCACAACATCGCGTAATCCCAGTATATGCTTATTTTGTGTTAATCTATTTCTTGCGATGTGCGATTTTGCAATATGCGTCATCGCATATCGGCGTTTTCTGCAGTTTTCCAGCAGAAGTGTGTTTGAAGGCATGCAATGCGATATTTGTTTTTCATTACGTAATCTTGCATCGCAATCTCGCATACTTAGAGTTTGGCTTGTAAGAAGGAAGCCTGTTATCCTTTCTGCGATGCGATATTCCTTAAGGAGTGACTTTATCTTTCCTCACCATGAAACTTAAGATTTTTTAGATTTTGCAAAGGTATTTTCCTAAGTTTATGATGGTGAGGTTTATTAAAAAGGAAATGTTAGCACTAATTCATTTTTAAATTTTTTGACTAAGGGTCCCCACTTATTTAGTATTAGTAATAACGTTAAATAAGAAGGGGGGTTGTTGGTGGCCACAACAATTGGTGATTCACTTGGAAGAACCAATTATCTTTGTCTTTCTTTTGAATTTTCTAAACTTCCAAAACAGAAAATCTTCCAGAAAGTTAAACTTTATTATAGACAGATAAAGTACATTATGCTTTAACCTATCAATGATATTTTGTTTCAACTATTTTCAACTTTAATTATTTTCTTCCTCAAGCTAGTCCTTGTATTTACATCAGTCATTACTTGGTTTATAAAGATAAAACAAAGTCTTCTCTGTAAAGCAGTTTTAGATATGCTCATTTGTCGTAGGTAGAGCCTCTGCTGCCAGCAGGCATTCATAGCCTCGACAGGGTTACTTGTTACCCAGCAATGATCTTGTATCCTACTTAAAGAAACCTACAACTCTCAAAGAAGAATTCACATCCACACTTATTGCTTTGATTTTCTTTTACTCTTAAAGAACAATGTCTTGGTTTGATAGCCAATTTATGACACAGTCATTCACTTGGTTTATAACTTTGCTAAACAAGCTAGCTCGTGATGAGACCCCTTGCCTTTTGATTGCAACAATCTTGAGTCATTGCCCTGTTGTGGTATGCAGTATTGGCAAAGTCAGCAAGTTATAATATCTGTGATTATGATAAGTCAGCTCGTGATGAGACCTCTCACTCTTTAAGATAAAGTGTATCCTTGGATTGTTCCTCTGAAAATTGTGATTTCCTTAGTAGGGAGGAAGTCATTGTTTCCTTAAGATAGCTCTGGACGACAATAATAGAGTTTTTTTGGAAAGAGATGTTCTACAGAGAATCTTTATGTTGTTATTGATACCTTTCATTGCACTGATATAAAACAATTTCTCACTAAAGGTTGTTTTCATCAAATTTTATGAAGTTGAAACTAGTATCATATCTAGGCTAGAGTCTTTAATTGTATCTTTCAATAATAAAGATCAATTTTCTAAAAGATTTGCTATTTATACAAGCGAAAGATCAAAATCTGGAAGAGAATTGGTGTCTTTTTTGTAAATGCCTAATGTAACCATTTGCAACTGGTTTTATTAAAATAAAAATCTAATCTACAAAATAGAAGAATGATCTTCTAAGGAAAATATTTCTTAAGGATTTGTCCGTTAACAGGTAAAGAATCTCTTTTCCTTGTTAAATCCTGCAACATAAAATTTGATGGACCTATAACTTCCACAATCTGAAAAGGACCAAGCCACATTCGTTGAAATTTTGTATGTTTCCCTTTTTCCTCATGGGCCTTGTCCCATTTTAAAACTAGATCTCCCATCTGAAAATCTTTTCTGGTCATCATGTTTGAATCAAAAGAAGATTTTACTAATGCTTGATGATGAGCATGATTTCTTTTGGCCTGTTCTCGTTGTCTTCTAACTTGATTATTTCCATTTGCCTCAGTTGTAAGGAGGAAGTTGGTACTTCATCAATATATTGAACTAAAGGCAGAGAGGGAATTGCTAAATGAGTTGGGAGAACCACTTCTTTTCCATAAACTAAATTGAATGGAGAAGTGACGATGGAGGCTTTTTGCGTTATTCGATCTGCACATAAAGCATATATTAAAGACTTATGTCAATTTTTATGATTTTGGTCAACTGTTCGTTTGATAATCCTGATTGGGTTTTTATTTGTAGATTCAGCTAAGGCATTCCCCTGTGGATAGTAATTGGTAGAATATTTAAGTTTGAAACCTCTTTTGAGTGCAAATTCAGCCATTGCATTTCCAGAAAAGTATGATGCATTATCAAACATTAAAGAAGAAGGCAACCCAAAACTGGTGATTATAAATTGATCTATGAAATCAATGATATGTTCAGCATTAGTCGTCTTGAGTGGAACTGCTTCTACCCATTTGGTAAAGTAATATGTTGCTGGAAGTATATATCTATGCTGCTTAGAAGAGTGAGGAACGATCTCACCTATTATGTACAATCCCCACTGGTCAAAAGGTTGCTCAATATTGACTGGCTGTAGTGGCAAGGATGGTTTCTTCTGTCTCCCGGCAGCGGTTTAGCAGACCTGACATTTCCTCACGTAATTGTGCGAGTCTTTGAATAATGTGGGCCAGTAATAGCCTGCGCGTAAGATTTTATGTGCAGTAGCATCTCCAGCATAGTGTCCACCTACTGGCCCATCATGGAGTTCCTGCAAAAAATTTTTAGCTTCAGATTCTTCGAGACATCTAAGGAGAACAGAATCATAATTTATTCTAAAAAGAACATTGTTCAGGAGCTGATATTGTTTGGCTTTCAACCTTATAGCTCTTTTCTTGGTATGATCGAGGTGTGAAGGAGCATATACATTCTTTAGATAATAAATGATATCGGTATATAATGACTCATTATTGTTTAGGCTTACCTCATACACTTGTATGTCTGTCGATGGAATTTCAGATATCAGTGATGCTCTGGCCAACATTTTGCAAAAGCCTTCACCTTTTACAATGCTTGCTAGTTTGATTTCTACATCATATTCTTGTAAGGCAGTAACCCAATTGGCTCTTTTCTCACCCACATGTTTCTGCACTAAAAGATTTCTAACTGCTGGAAACAATACAATGATTTTGGTATGTGTTTTGAGCAGAAAGGGTCTGAAATATTTGATTGCTTTGAAAATAGCATAAGCTTGTTTCTCCACATCTGAATAATTTAATTCAGCCCCCTGTAATTTTGAACTGAAAAAAGCAATCGGAGCTTCTGCTTTTTCTTGATTAGCTTGAGTAAGTATCACTGCGTATGATCTGTCAGGGGCAAATGTATATAAAATAAAAGGCTCTGAAAAATTTGGAGTTGCTAAAGATGGAGCATTAATAATTGCTTGTTTGATTAGATTGAATGCTTCATATTCATTTTGACCCCATTTGAAGATTGAGTTCTTTTTTATCATTGCTTGTAAAGGAGACACGATTCTTGAAAAATATGGAACAAATCTCTTTACAAAGTTGACTTGACCAAGGAAAGATTGCATGGCTTTTTTGTTGTGAGGTAGGGATATTTCGGAAATCTCTTTGATTCTGTCAGTATCAATATGAATTCCAGATTTTGACACTATGAATCCTAGAAGTTTTCATTCTCTTAATGTGAAAAAGGATTTTTTCGGGTTAAGTGAAATTCCATACCTGAGACAACGTTGGAAGATTTGTTTTAAATCTCTAAGATGGTTGCTTCATTTCTTGGAATAGATAGTTATATCATCCAAATAGATTACCATAGACTTATTAACTAAACCTTTGAATGTGATGCCCATGGCTCTCTGAAATGTGGCACCAGCATTAATCATGCAAAAAGGCATTTTTTGATATGCGTAGGTACCCCCATTTGGTTCTAAATGTTGTTTTTAATTGATCATCAGGATGTACCAACACTGGATTATATCCTGAAAATCCATCTAAGAAGGACATTAATTCTGACCCAGCAACTGCCTGCAAAATTTGTTCCATAGGAGGTAAAGGAAAATTATCCTTTTGGCAGGCTTTATTAAGATTTCGAAAGTCAATACAAATTCTAATATCTCCGTTTTTATTTCTAATAGGAACCATATTGGAGACCCACTTGGAATGTCGAACGGGAAAAATTATTTTGGCTTTCAATAGCTTGTTGAGTTCAAATTTGATCTGGTTTTTTAGATTGGGATGGATTTTTCTCAACTCCTGTTCGACTGGTTTTTCATCGTCCATCATTGCAATAGTATGTTGGATGATAGAAGTGTCGTATGTTTTAAGTTCATCATAGTTCCAAGCAAAAACATTTTTGTATTGTCTCAAAAGACGGATATATGCTAATTTTTCTTCAGGAGTTAGGCCAAGGCCTAGATTGACGTTCTATGGTTTGGCATCAGTTCCCAGATTTACTAATTCGTAGTTCAAAGTTGAACTTTGGAGTTTTGAATTAGTAGATCTTTTAAACTGACCTTTCAAATCATAAAGGTCTTCTAATTTGACTACCGACTTAAGTATAGCATTGTTAGTGCTATCTTGTTGCAATTGTTGATCATGCTGGTCTTCGTCAATTATTTGATTGGCATAGGATCCTTCAGATGTGAGAAAACTCACGATATCAGGATCGTCATTGAATATTCTCCAATTTGTGATGTTATCAGGAATAGAAGGTCTAAAGATTAATTTTATTGAGAATCTATCTGGACTAAAATCTGCTGAAGGGATAAGTTTGGAAGCCACGTTAGCTAAAAGGTCTGCACTTTCATTCTGGAGTCTGGGAATTGATGAAATATTAAATGCAATAGAATGTTCAGTCAGATCTTGAACTAAAGATTGATAATGTTTTAAATGACCTGATAAACAATGTATAGTATTACATACCTGTTTGACTACAATTTCAGAGTCTCCAAAAACTTGAAGGTATTTGACATCTAATCCAATTGCTTTGTACAACCCTTGGACTAAAGCCTCATATTACGCTGTATTGTTGGTGCAATCAAACTTGAGTCTGCAAGTTAACATAGTTTTATCTCCTTCTGGACTAACTAGCACGCATCCTGCTCCTTCTCCTTCGTTAGATTTAGAACCATCAAAAAATAATTTCCAAAATAAAGATTTATTTACAGGACTATCTAAAAAATTGATACATTTAGACCTATTTGTTTGAGAAAAACTTTCGACTTGGGATAAAACATAATGTTCTAAATAAGGTGACGTATGAGCATTAAAATTACCTAGGAAAGAATTTACTAAGTAATTGCCAATAATACTGTTGTTATATGCTACTCGTTCATTCTCTCCCTCTAGCTCCATTACTATGTATTTCTAATGTCGCTCTTGTTCAACTTTTATCTGATTTGGTTTAACATTGTAGGGCAGCCACATGTGCAACCAGTCAATTGCGAAGTATCCATGAAGTTTTTCTGACCAATCCCTGCTAAGAATTAAGCCATAAAATTCTAGAATGTTAGCAACTAAAATGTCGATAACTTGACATACCTTTGGGTTAGATGACAGTCTTATAGTAACCTGATTTAATTCGCCGATCACTTCGACTTGCGATCGATCTAGCTGGACTATACGCACAACAAACTTCTGTGCTTGAATGTTCAATTTTGTACATATTGAATTTGGAAAAATATTCGATGAAGCTCCTGAATCCACTAAGCAATTATGCACATTTTTATTAAAAATTTCATAAGTAAGAAGAAAGGGGGGAGTATGAGATCTCGATCTACCTCCAATTAATGCGACTTCATTTGGATCAATCTTGTTAATCACATTAGTCAGAGGTCTTCCCATATCATGGGAAGCTTGAGAAATTACAGCAGCAAGCAAAGGTGCAACTGGCACAGCATGTAACTCTTTCAAAAGTATCTTTTGCTGGTGTTTTAACTTGCTCAACTCGTAAAGAGTGATGTTGGCCCTAGTCTTTTTCATGTCTTCTAGGATATTGTACTCCATTTCATCTGAAACGATCAACGTTTTAGATGGAGTAGATGAATCTGTTTGGACTGGGCTGGTTTGAGTCGCTTTGGGTGTCGTTTTCTTGGTTGCGACTTTATCCTTTGTTGCCGAGCTTGAGCTCTTTGTCTTAGGGGTAGTTTGAGGAGGATCCAAATGATTTCTACTTCGTGTACTAACCGGGAATGCTGCTTGATCCTCTTCTTGTGGGATGATGAAATCCCACATTCCTTGTAATTCTACAACTTCTTCATCATCGGTTTTCCCTTCAGTAGTAATTTCCTCTTCTTCTTCCTCAGATTCCACACTTGTAATAGCATTGCGAGGCTTTGAATCTGTTGAAGGGTTTCTCTTAAAAGCTCTGTAGGGCTTTTTTGAAGAAGTTTCTGCCACTTGTTTTTTGATGTCGACCATCTCATTAGACATGGTCTTCAAAACATTTTGCGATCCTTCTAAATCGAATGGATCTTTCGATTGTTTTTTCTTGGGATCTTCTTTGAAAGTAACCTTCTTTGATTTCTGTTCCTCTAACGCGATTTTATTTTCTAGGGCTATTATACATTTCTCTACTGCTATTGCTTCTTTCATGTTTTTGGCTAAAGTTGTTTTATTAGCCCTGTCCGCGAAGATTGCTATGTTTGATGGTAAAGCGATGATATACCATTCACTTCTCACTTCTTCGCTGGGCTTGGAAGTAGTAGGAATTTTGTTTAAAAGTTTATTGCAACATGAATTGAAATCTTTGATGGGTTCTTTTGATTGGGCCCTAAGGTTTGATAGGTCAGTAATTAGTGTCGTCGTAGACCTATCATCACCAAATTTAATGAGGAATTGTTCCTGGAAGATATCCCAACTGGTGATAGATCCATATAGTAATGAAAAATACCATGATCCGACTGTTCCCTAAAGAGTATAAGGAAAAATTCGAACAACAACATCTTCATTAGTAGCTCTGTTAACGTTTATAGATAGCATAAAGTTATTAATATGCTCTTCCGCTAGCATGCCTTCTTCAGGATTGAACTTAGGCAGCCATTTTTCAGGATAGGCTGGCAGTTGACTCAAGGGCACAGGCATTAAGACTGCACCTGCGTTATTCCATGGAGATTGGGCCATCACTGATTTACTAACGGAAGGAAGTGCAGATGATGATCCCTGAGGTTGAGGAAATGAGGGTATTATAACTCCGTATGATTGAGAAGGAGATGTAGAAATACCAATATGCTGGTGGACAATGATATGAAGTGGAGTGGATGGTTGACTTCGCGATGAGGAATTTGAGATGGATGATGATGATGAGAGAGTCTCACTATCAGACTCTTTATGTGATTTCCTTGCTCTTTTCCTAGTGGATAGAGGTAACTCAGTTGGCTGAACACCGAACTTTTCGCTCTTTAATCTGGTCAAAGGATGAGCAGAGTTATATTGCAAAGTCACGCTGCCTTGAGATTTATCAGAGCTTGGAGGAGATATAGAAAATCCTTGAAGTTTGTGAATCAAAGATTCAACTTCAGGAGGTTCAATAGTAGATTGTTCTGAAATGTCAGGGTTTGTAGCAGCGGCTATTGATCCTACGACTTCTGACTGTGGATTTGAAGATTCTAAATGCAATGGAGAAGTCAAGGGAGATGGTGAGGGTGATTTACTCTCAGAATGGTATTTTGATTTTGAATTACTTGCCATTCATAGTTATGGCCCTCCTTATAGCACCAAATATGTTGAATCCCCGAAAATCGGGTTAGCAACAAGGGGGATACCCGCCCGGTCTGGACCTTGGTTGGTAGCTCCTTTTACGTTTGGTATAGCGGGTCCGACTGGGGATATGGGACCAGTTTCCCAATTCAAGTGTGTGTGTGAGAAATATTGATGTTTTTGGTTTAACAGTTTCTAATTAAGATGCTCTAATTCTAACTTTAATCTAATGACATGCAATTGTATTCTAAGAAAACAGAAACTTCTAAGTCTATACTAACCTGGGATGTAATCTTTCTTATGTACGATCTAAAATGATTTCAAATAACAATTGGTAATAAAGATCATTCAACTATTATAAGAAAAGAATTCAATATAGATAAACCACTTCACATAAAAAGTTAGGTGAAACAGTTGTGAAAAACATGTCACACAGTAAGCTATTTATATATTAAGCACAAATAAATAGCTATCACCATACAAAAGTGTCAAATGATAACTCAGGAATTCACACATTAACATATAAACAATTGAACTTAAATATCGCTTTAACACAAAAGATAGAAACAGTTAAGAGATAGAAGTACCATTTATAACTAGTTCTACTCATGAGCTTCAAGCGATAACAATTTATCTCTTCTTAATCCAACATCCACTAAGAGTACAGAAGTGCAACATCAGTAGCAGATATCAAATGCAAAAATCAATAAATCTTGTTCCATTCATTCATCAAAACCTCCTCGGAGGGTGCAAAAGTGCATGTTCTGAGGACAAGCTTTTGATAAATTTTTGGACCCTTCTCTAAATGCATGAGAAGGGTTTAAATACTACTAACTACATCTAAAAATAACTTATTTACATAAATAAAGGATACGGTTTAAATGACCATCCTTTCTATAGACAAAATAAAGAAAAACTATTTCTAAAATTAAATCTAATATCTAACTATTTCTGTATCTGCTCCTTCGCATCGCAAGCATACATTCATCATTTGATTGCGAAAAGTCAGTTAGACGACTTCAGCCTTTAACTGTGCTGCAAAAACGGAATCGGCAAGAGCTGGTGCCATATCTTCGGTAAAACTGATGACGCTTTTGAGAGTAATATACTGACTATGTGGTTTCACTAAATACTTTTGAGGATATTTCTGACCATTACCGCTGATTTTCAGATTCAAAATTTACCTTTTATCTTTAACATACTTTTTTTCTGAATTTCTGGGACTTACAAGTAGCTGAACAATTAGAAGCTTTCCATTTCGAGAAGTTTTACCCAGCAATGCACAATTGCGCTAATCGCGCATCGGAAACTGCCTCCATTTCTTAATCCGGGCTTCCTTGGTGTGATTTTCTCCTCTTGCGTGCTTTCTTGTAGCGGATGTAAAGTTGAAATTTTGTGAAAATAATGATTCCGAGAGCTCTTGACCCTGAGTCTTAAACTGTCTTTTTTTTATGTCAGCGTTGTCTAGTACCCATTTAGCCATGTCTGTATAGGGGATAATTTTAGGCCTCGTCGCTAGCTGGTATAGGAACGAACAAGCTAAGTCTACAACTAATGCTTCAAAAGAATTCTGTGAGCCTGCAATAGTCGTAACCCCCATCACCTTAGGATTCTCTTTCTCAAGTAGATTATACATGCCTTTCTAAGTGGAAATACCCGCGTCTTCGTTGCATGCGGTGTCTGTGTACAAAGATGCCATTTCTTTAACTTCAGACATCAGAACCTTGCCTTTCTTCTCCATAGTTTCCTGTATACTGCTTCGTATAATTCTTTGTTTTTTGTTCCTGCAGTTTACAACTGAGGTGAGAGTAATAATAAGGAATAATGACAGGAAAGCTTTAAAATGCCAAAGACACGCAAAATTGTATTGCCTTATGTGAACTAGTTTTTGGATAAACACAAAACCGTATTTCATTAACAACTAGCAACTGCCTCATTAATTAGCATTAAAACGCATAACCAGGTCTCGTTTTATGAAACAGTTTTCGAAGAGTGAGCCGAGAGATTTTGCGATGGAGTAATTCTGTGATTTTCTTCGCAATATCGTAGATCGTTGTATCGCATATCGCAAGATCACAATATCGCAAAATCGCAAGATCGCACTGTCATTCTTTTGTAAGATCGCTTTGTCGCTCTATCACGATATCGCGATATCGCAATATCGCATTGTCGCAACATCGCGTAATCGCAATATGTGCTTATTTCGTGTTAATGTATTTCTTGCGATGTGCGATTTTGCGATATGCGTCATCGCATATCGGCGTTTTCTGCGGTTTTCCAGCAGAAGTGTGTTTGAAGGCATGCGATGCAATATTTGTTTTTAATTTTGTAATCTCGCATACTTAGAGTTTGGCTTGTAAGAAGGCATCCTGTTATCCTTTCTGCAATGCGATATTCCTTAAGGAGTGACTTTATCTTTCCTCACCATGAAACTTAAGCTTTCTTAGATTTTGCAAAGGTATTTTCCTAAGTTTATGATGGTGAGGTTTATTAAAAATGTTAGCACTAATTCATTTTTAAATTTTTTGACTAAGGGTCCCCACTTATTTAGTATTAGTAATAACGCTAAATAAGAAGGGGGATTTTTGGTGGCCACAACACAACCATAAAGGTAAATCATGTTCTAGGGAGGGTTGAGCAAGAGGGTATAAGACTAACTATTTGGACATGTGCCCATTCTTGATTCCTAGCTCTGCAATAGGCATCAGCTGTGGCCAACCATGGCCTCCTAAGGATGAGAGGGTAACCAGTAAGCTTAGCCTTAGGCTGGAGAACTAGGAAGTCTACAGGGTACTCCCAGGAGTCAATGGATACCATCACATCCTCCACAATTCCCTCAAGGGTGACTGTGGAACGGTCTACAAGTTGCAAAACTGTTGTGGTCTTCCATAATTACCCTTGGAGGTTAAGCTTGAGCATGGTGTCCTTGGTCATCACATTAATGGAAGCGATAAGATCAATCAGAGTGTGTGGGACAATGGTTCCATTAATGTGCACATCTACTACAGGGCTTCCAGGGTCTAAGTATTTTGGACATATTACTGCCCTAGTATTAAGTTAGATAACTTCCAGATGACATTAGTGGTAGTGGCATACCTTTTTCTTCTTCCTGGATGCTTTAAGCACTTCTCCTTAATCAACTTATTGTAGATAGGAACATCTTTGATTGCCTAGAGAAGGGGGATCTTTACACATAGATTCTTCAATTCTCCTAGAAGTTTAGTTTCTTCTGGGGTAGGCTAGAGTGGTTGGGATAATATTTTAGGAAAGGGTGGATTTGCTTTAAGGTTGCTTTCCTCCCTTTCTTCCTCAACCTCTCTATGTCGAGAGGGAGGTTGGTTATCTGGGAGAATTCTCCTAAATCTTAGGTTTATCCCCTGGATTTCTACAACATAAACTAGGTATGATGTCTCTCCATTATATCCTTGTTGAGCCTGCCTATTGTTTGGGTTTGTATTTGGCTGGACAGGCATCTGGGGTTTCTTAGGTGGATCAGAGTACAGGACTTGTGGTTGGGTAGGTGGTGGAGGAAATAGGGTTGGAACATTGTTGAATTGGGGCCTTCACCCCTAGGGTGGGGTATTTCATTGATGTTGTGGTTGAATGTAAGGTTGAAATAACTTGTTGGATGGATGGGAATGATACTGAGGTGCATAGGACCAAGGAGAGGGTGTAGACCAGGAAGGATGAGCAGGGTGTCACCAAGAAGGTATAGTTGTGGTTTGGTTGGGTCTTTAATATGCTTGGGATGATCCTTGCATACCCTATTGGTATGGTCTAGGCCCAAGAGGTCTCCTTTGGTTGATGTAGAAAGGCTACTCAGTGACCCCTTCAACTCCTTGATATCAAAATTTGAGTCCAAGTAAGGAAGGGCACTTGTCTATGGAGTGGTTTTCTTCACAGACTGAGCAAATCTCAATACAGTTCAATAGGCATTCATTCATAGGATGCCTCCTGGTGCATCTAGAACAAAAGATGGCCAAGGCTCTCTCTGCTTCATCTTGCTTCCTTTTGATATTCATGGTATCCAATTACAAGGCAAGGGTTTGCAGCATCTCACTTTTGAAGTCCTCCAACATATTTCCAATTTCACCCTTGATGGATGAGTTGAAAGATGATGGACTGGCTATAGGTTGACTACTCCTACCCATTTTCCTAGTTTCCCTAGAATGATTTCTAAAGACAGTCTTGATATCCTCATAGGGTAGTTGGTAGATATCTCCTCCTACTAACAAATGCAAGATATCTAGGATATCCTCCCTTACTCCTCTAAGCAGGACTAGACTCAGGGTCAAGTGTGCACCTAGCCCTTTTGTAACTGAGCTGGAACCTTTCTTCATAGTCTTCTAAGGATTCATCCTGGCCTATGGTCATCCTAAAAATATCTTCTTTAGTTTCCTCTGACCTACAGTAGTCCTTATATTTGTTGTTAAAGTCCTGCTGCATCTGAGCCCAAGTTATGATGTTATCTCCAGGTAAACCCATGAACCAATGCAATGTTGCATCTTTGAGGGTAGATGGAAATAGTTTTAACTTTTGCTCATCCTCTGTATAGTCATAGGTTTGGCATACAATAGCAAACTCAAATAGGAAAGTATTAGTTCCCTCTGTGGTCAAGCCATGGAAATGGGGGAGAGCAGAGGGGCTTATATTCTTCATTTTAGTCTCCCCATTGGTTTCCCTAATGGGGAAGGCACCCTCAATTCTCTCTCTATATCCTTTTTCATCTTGGTTTTCAGCCATTGGTTAAGTAGGAATGGGTTATTCCTCTTCTTATTCCCCTATAGGTTCTTCAAATATGTGAGGTTGCTCACCTAAATGTTCTTCCAATTCACAGACACCGAAGAAGAGAGGAGGTTGACTGTTGGATGTAGTGGGGGTATCTGGCAATAATTTTCTTGAATTATCCCTATTCCTATGAGGCATGAAAGGAAATGTTTTTGGGTTAGTTTTTGTAATATTTTATCTAAAGTTGGAAAGTACTCTATAGAAAGGAAATTATGGATTAAATGAAAAACTATTAACAGAATGGAAACTACTTACAGAATGAAAGTGTTGATTGAATGGAAAGACTTCTAACAGAAAGAAAACTACTTGTAGAATGAAATTTCTTAATTGAATGAAAAACTACTAGCAAAAAGGAAACTACTCGCTGAATTGAAATTCCTGATTGTAGAATGGAAAGGAAAGAAGATAAATGACAAATGAAATAAAGAAACTAGATTACTTTTGCATAAATAAACTAATGGAAGAAAATTGAAGACTAGAAGTAGAAGAAAAGAAAGTTAAAGACTAGAAATAGAAGAAGGAGCAGTAATTCACATCCTACTCTAACACCTCCCCAACAACGACGCCAAAAAGTGATGAGCCTAGGTATTGTAGCAAGAATGCTACAACTCCCAGAGCTACCGGCTTTACTTATCAACCCAGGCTTTGTACAAACTTGGAGGTGTTAGTGCTATATGCACCAGTAGAAGTGAAGGTATTGCCTGTTGTCATTGCTCATCTGGCAATGGACCATAGGGGTTCCAAGCTAGACTTCTATAAGGTCAGAAGAACCTTGATTTTGATGGATGAGGAGCAAATATATTCTAAGGGAGAGCTACTCTACTGCATTAATGAAGAAAACAACTTGTAATGCTAACTAACACTAGACCCTAACTAACCATCTAAATAGATATGTGAAGCAGAATTGCTAAAACAACATTAATCTAATGCTGCTATCTAATTTACGGAAGTAAAAGGAATCAAACCTATATTAAGGGGTAAGCAAAGGAAACTAAGCTAAGTCTGTGTTTAAGAAAAAGAGTAGTCGGAGATCAAAATTGGTCAAAAAATGACGTAAGGGAACGACAGCGCATAAGAACCGTTGGATTAGTCGGGTGAAAGGAAAACGAACAGTTGAGATCAGATCGCAGGAGGGTACGTAGGTAAATGGGCGAACAAGGTTAACTAACATGATGGACGGCTGAGATTATATCATGGAGGCTAAGTCAAGAGATGGATGGACAAGATTAATTGGTAGATGGATGATGGAGATTAGATCACAGGAAAAAGAAACGTGCAGAAATGATAGTGGGTTGGTGGAGGTGATAAGCTATATTTTGCGTGCCCTCAAAACCATACACTACATTTTGAAATTTCACGCAATTAGCCTTACCGAGTGACACGTAGCACGAGAAAACCACTTTTCTCATGTGCCCTTGGGCAGATAACGGTTGGATAGAATCCGCGCGATATGGTGTGATGTCCGTCAGATCTGGCTAGGCAGATCAATGGTGGAGATGGGTAAAGCTAGTTGGCAAGTGGGTGATGCGATGTTCATCAGATCAGGAGACAAATCGATGGTGGAGATTGGAGTGCATAAAGGAATGTACGGAAATGAGGGAGAGGGTTTAGAAGGCGGTAAGTTGTATTTCGCATGCCCTCAAAGCTGTAAGTTGCTTTCTAAAATTTTATGCAATTAGCATCCCCGGGTGACACGTATCACGGGGAAACCACTCTTATCGTGTTCCCTCGGGTGGATAATGATCAAACAGAAATCCACGCAATATCGCGTGATAGTTGTCGGATCTAGTGAGGCATATCAATGGTGGAGATTTGACTGAGCTAGTTGGCGAGTGGGTGTGCGATAGTTGTTGGATCAAACAAGGTAGATTGATGGTGGGGAGTTGAAGTGCATAAATTCAGCGTTGAAAATGAATTGGGCGGTGATATGTCGGGTTTTTCTGTGTAAGGAAATCTATGGGTAAAAACCGATTACAACGTAAATTAACAACTTCCGCTAAGGCGTTTCATGCTGAAGGAGAATGGGTGTATGAGTGAGGTCTTAGACAGAGGGTGAAGGAACAGATGACCAGGAAATGAATGCATGACCATGAAATGAACCATGTGACTGCATCAAACAACAAACTCCATGCAAAACTGAAACTCTGTGTTTTTGGGGTTGCTGCAGGGTTTCTTCCTCACGTCATGGTCCCAAAGGGAGGAGGTGAGGCTGAGACATTTATGGACAACCTTATGAATCTTCTCTTTGTTAACCTGCTAATTGAATGAAAGCATAAATGATCTACTCTGCACTAATGTAATGTGAGTACAACTACTTAAGCAAATAAACAACTAAACCATGAAGCTATGCTAGTGCTGTAATGGAAATGAACTACTTAAGCAAATGAACAGAAAACAGGAATCTATGCTAGCATAACAATAAAATAAAGAGGAAATTTGGCTACCAGGGTCAGGCCCTAATTAAAGAGCTTCAACCCTTTGAGTTAACTCAGTGCTCGCTCAAAACAAAACCCATCTTCATTATAAATCAAAAACTATTACAAGATTTGCAGCTTGAAAACAAAGTGGAGTTCTACAATGAGATGTATGAATTCTTGCTAACTCTTGGTAACTAAAAAACTGAGGCCCTAAGCCTCTCTACTTATACATCTGATGTCTCCAATGACTTCCTTCAAAATTAGGGAGGCACAACTCCCAATTCAATGATAAACTCATTCTTTCCTTTTCACTAGCTCAGTTGCCTTCTAGTAGGGAGGCTTGGCTCCCAACTCAAGATAAACTTGTACTTTCGCTTGCTTGGATGCCTTCAAATACACTTGATTTGTCTGTTTGCACCTTTACTTGCTTGGCTACGTTCTAGAAGGGGGTTGTTTGTACTTTCAGCTAATGGAGGGATATTTGAATGGAGGGGTAGTAAATGACGAGGATTTACCTCCTGTAATTCCTCTCCCTTGTCCCGTTCAAGTTTTTACCAAGGTATTTACCATAGTTCCTTGCTTTTATCTTTTATCACTGCATTTTCCTTGCCTTTATTCTTTATTCTTGCATTACATACACATTAGACCACAAAGAAAAATATCCAACTCTACTCATCTCATAAACAAAATATAATCAAAAGTATGCAATAAGTTGTGAGAATAATTGGTTGGACTAAGCTAGGAGGTTAATTAAGGTCAATTAAGGCCCATATAATTACTCAATGATGAGGCTCATCAATGCACACTATGTGTATGTGCACTTGGTAGAGGACAAGGCACTGGGTGTTTGCTGGGTGTGGCAACCGATCCAGTGTCTATACAAAAGAACAAAGGTAGAAGTAAGTATCGATGAAGGACATGTATCGACATTATATTTCAGTTTTATTATGCGACTTATGATTATGGTATATGATGATTACATGTGAATTATGATTCTCGTTTATGATCTATGATTCTGGTTTATGATGGTTACATGTGATTTACGATTTTGATCTATGATGGTTGTGTTGTGAGCTGAAATGATGTGATATTTTTATACATGTTGATTTGGTCAAAGATACTAGTTTGACTTCTTGTGACAGGAAGTGAACAAGATTCCAAGTGTACCTTATTGACGAACTACCAATGAGGTATGATTTGAAGTTATTTCAATTTATTTTGAATCTAATGGAAGTTGTGTTCTTGGTACATGAAGCATGAACATGCCCAGTTGGGTGGTTCAAATCGACTGTGAGAATTAGCAGCAACATTAAAAGAAATTAGAAATGCAGCAGTATGATGGAAGAGCACTTCATAGGCAGGGCCATTCTTGGACACTAGTACCCAATTGTGTCCATTGATTTCCATGAGCATTCTATGACCGGTATGATGGTTTTAAGTCAAGGATATGCCTTGGTTTTTGTATCTTCCGATGAGAGGAAACCTTTCTAAGGGATGGAATGCCCATGATAGTGGTGCCAGCGGAACTTGAAAGCTGAGTGACTACACAGAAGGGTTGATCAGATTTTCGAGGGACTATGTAGCAGAATAGGGAAGGTCACTGCTGGATTTGTTTTGGTAATTAGCATTGCCAGATGGAATCAAATTCACATTGGGAGTGCACCCTGGAACAATGAGCTGGTAACTATTCATTGAGAGGACAAGTGGCACGGGATTATAGTGTTGGACATTGGATGCAGATTTGACTTTGCAGTGGATTCTAAACTTCCTGGGAAGCAGGTGAATCCTGGTATTACTTTGAGGATGGAGGTGTGAGCCTCTAGATTTCTTTGTTACAGATACAGAGATCATACTATTTTATTTTTCAGTTGAGAAAATGTGCATATGTGCATATGTGGTTATTGGAAATATCGTAATGAGTTATGTTATAAATCTCCAGTATGCGATATGTTATCATGTTGTCATGAGGTTTTTATTTTGAGTGGGTCTTTAATTTTAAATACTGCAACGAGTTGTGTTATAAAGCTCCATGGGAAGTATGTTCTGTTTTCAGTAGTCTTGTTGGTTATAGGTGTCATTGAACACCAAGTATGGTGTTCCTCCAAGGGTGAGGGTTCTGTAATAGCTCTTGAGAAAATTCCATGTAAAAATATATAATACCACATATGATGGGACACATATTCCAAGTTGAATGGTGGGCAGGATGTCCTAGTGGGTGTTCATTTTGTTGTTTATGGTTAAGGAAATTGGAAAAGGCAATGGCTAAGGCATTAAAGAGGCAAAAAGGTATCTTGGCACATTTATTTATGAAAATAATGGAAATTGGGAGAAAAAGGAGGTGAAAGGTCATAGGTTGCATATGAGGAGGAAAATGAAGGAAAATAATGGAAAATGAAGAAAATAGAGGCCTCATTAATAAAAAGGATTCTAAGGATCAATAGGGAATCTTATTCCTTTTAGTGTGAATCTTTTGTGAGGTCTGTTTTGGGAGCTCTCTAATTATTTTATCTCTCTCTATCATACTCTTGGATACCTAGAGTTTTCTTGGAGCACTCTTGGAGGGTGTGGCATAGTTGGATTCTTGGAGCAAGAAGGAAAAGGAAGAGCAGGAAATCACAAGAGGGCATCGACATCAACAGCTACATCAGATTTCTTGCAGGTATAGAGTTGTATGTATGATTTATTCACTAGTTTTGCATGCATGGCACATGCATGCGGTTTTTTGTTTATGATCGTCATTGGCATGGCGGATGGTCGGGATTGACAGTGAATTGCCTAGAATTGCCATTTCTTGGGTAGACATGGTGATTTTGGGTTTACTTTCATTGCTTTTATTTGGTTTTTTCTCATGTTTCCTTAGCTTGGGCTGAGTTAGTAGTCCTGGAAGTCCTGGTTGAACAAAGGCTCTAGAAGCCCTGTAATAGCTTGGGTTGAGTTACTAGTCCTAGAAGTCCTCATTGGACAAATGCTCTAGAAGCTCTCTAACATCTTGGGTTGAGGTACTAGTCCTGGAAGCCCTCGTTGGACAAATGCTCTGGAATCCCTTGGTGGGTTAAGTTACTATTCCTGGAAGCCTTTTTTGGACGAACACTTTGGAATCCCTATATAAGTTGTGGGTTGAGTTATTAGTTCTAGAAGCTTTGGTTGGAAAAATGCTCTGGAAGCCCTGTAAAAGTTGTGGGTTGAGTTACTAGTTCTGGAAGCCTTGATTGGACAAATTCTCTGGAAGCCCTGGAAGGTTTGGATGGAGACCAATATGATGATGGTTTTTGGTGATGTCTAACCGTGAGGTGGAATCACTTTTTGATGGGTTGAGATGGGTGGCCTCTGGAAGCGTTGGATGAGTTTTGATTGATGTGTTCTCTGAGATCCCACATTCATGCTTGGAATATGGCATGGGGGTGATTGGCTGAAAAGAGACTTGGCTCATCCAATCTATGGTCAGGTGGAACGTGTTAGTCCCATCACTGGTTAGTTGATTGCATTTATTAATGAAAAAATTCATTCCCTTTATTTTCATGTGCAAATGTACTGATGTATATATGGATTTTGATGGTTGATATGTTTATTGTATTTATGTTCCTATTATGATTTTTATATGCAAATTTAACCCCGGAGGGTGCTACAAAGCATATTATAAGTTATAACCCATTAGTCTTCAAATATATAAATGATTGAACAATTTTTTTTGAGGCGTCCTTATTTCTAGGAAAAGAAAATATCAACATTTATAGATGGCATGTAAATATTGACTCGATTCATTACCATACAACAACTCTCTATTAAAATGTTTCATTTTCATATCAATTTTTGGCAACCCCAACTATTCAAGACCATTGCATCAATAGATGTATTCTACAAGCCAATATGAGGTAGATATGTAATTCCTTCCATGCTCAACTTAGAGTTGACAAGTTTACCTTTTAAAATAAAAATATCACTAAAAAATGTTGTGGTATTTAAAATATATATACATTTTTAACAAAAAGCACAATTCACTATTAATGATAAAAGAATATTTCAGTTCCCACTTTAAATCAAATCAACTTATATCAATTTAATAAATATAAAGAAAAAATCATTAAAAAAAAAAATATACTTCCTAAAAGGTGTGGGGGAGGGGGAGGAGAAGAGAGAGAGAACCTAATTAGTGTGTTGTGTTCCTCGGATTCTAGGAGATATGTAATAAACACACACACTCTCTCTCTCTCTCTCTCTCTCTCTCCCCCTATATATATATATATATATAAGCATAAATCCATTTTAATTTTTCATTTAGAAAGTTCCAAGAAGAATCAAATTTCTTGAGGTGCAAACGATTTTTCAAAGTTTGTGTAAACCACGTCATGTGGACCCTATATTATAAAAACATGTCCTATTGATGCACAAACATATTTCCACTCTTATGGTCATTTGAGCATAATTTTTCCTTGCAACAAGCATTCTTAACGTGGAGCCCGTTTCATCCCTTTAGATTTTGGAGCAAACAACTTTTGAGAAACATGTTAAGGTCAGGAAGAAGACAAAAGTGAAAAGGATGAGCTTATTACATCTTAGTAAATCCAATGCTTTGATAGATGTGGCTATTTTATGCGTCAAGAAGAAGATCATGGAGAGAATCATAAATGGAAGGCTTACATACTCCATGAGTACAACCATCAATCTCTTTCCCTTAGTTAGCATTCCTCCATTGCAAAAAGAAGGTAGCGTAATGGAAACTTAGGTTTGAAGATTAACAAATGGAGGTTATGATTCTTCCATCTACGTTGACTTTTTATTTTCTTAGAGGATACCTATATTCATTGTTCACATAAATAAGATATCACAATAATTTTAGAAAAAGGAAATAGCTTGTCAACTATGTGTGTTAGAATGCGTAGCCCCAAACATTCCCATGGTCACTAGAGAAAGGAAGACACACCTCACACATAAAAAGTAAGGAATACAATAAATATAAATATATATATATAGCTATATAAATATATATATTATAATATATATATATATATAGATATATATATTCAAAAGGAAGCTCAGTGTAACAAGGGCCATTAGTAAGAAACTCCCAATAATGTGCCAAAATATGATTTTGTTCTCCTATAATCTAGAGTTTTAACAATGGCCTTTAAATATTGATCTTTCAAATTGTTTTTTCAAACACAAAAATGTATTTCCTTATTTAATTTTTTTAGCTATGAGTTTTATAAGGAATTAAGTAGATTAGTTTAATGTTTCTCCTCCTATATTTCCATTTCTTAATCATCTAAATTTTCCAACCATCAATCCTTGTCCCTTAATTAGTAGTCTTCCATTGCAAAAAGAAGGTAAGTTAGTGGACATGTGTAGGTTTGAAAAATCCCTAAACATATTAATATTGAAGATGAACAAATGGAGGTTAGGATTATTCCATCTACATTGATTTTTGATTGCCATGGAGGATCCCTATCTTCACTTTTCACATTTAGAATATATCACACTAGATCTGAAAAGAAAAAAATAAATAAAAAAATTCTCAACTAATGGGCTAGTATGGGTGGCCCCAGGCATTCCCATGGTCATTAGAGGAAGGAAAACACACCTCACATAGAAAAACAAGGAAGTAGAAAGGAAATCTTATATTCAAAAGGAAACTGACTATAACAAGGACCTTTAGTAAGAAACTCCCAAGAATGTTGCAAAATAATTGTGTTGTCCTATAATCTAAGAGGTTTAGCAATGGAATTTAAACATTGATCTATCAAATTTCTCTTTTCTAAGCACAAAAATATTTTTCCTTTATTATAATTTTCAAGTTATGAGTTTATAAGGAATTCAAGTAGATTAGTTCCACGTTTCTCCTCCTATCTTTACATTTTTTACTCGTCCAAAGTGTTTAACCCTATTCTAGATTTGATGTCATTTCAAATGTATCTATATTCTAAGTTATCAATTCCTCTATTATGTTAAATTACATTATACCTTATTTGATGTCATTTCAAATTTATCTATATTCTAAGTGATCAATTTGTCTGTTATGTTAAATTACATTATACCTATGTATTTAGCAATGGCCTTTAAATATTGATCTATCAAATTGCTTTACTCAAATACAAAGATTTGCTTCCTCATTTTATTTTTTTAGCTATAAGTTTTATAAAGAATTTAAGTATATTAGTTTGATGTTTCTGCTCCTATATTTCCATTTCTTAATCATCTAAATTTTCCAACCATCAATCCTTGTTCCTTAATTAGAGTTCCTCCATTGTAAAAAGAAGGTAAGATAATGGACACTTAGGTTTCACAGAGCCCTAAAAATATTAATCTTGAAGATGAACAAAGGTTAGGAATCTTCCATCTACATTGATTTTTTATTTCCATGGAGGATATGTATTTTCGCTTTTCACATTAAAAAGATATCACACTAGATCTCAAAAAAGGGAATAATGTCTCGCCTAGGTGGGTTAGAATGGGTGTCCCCAGCATTTCCGATGGGAATAATGTCTCGCCTAGGTGGGTTAGAATGGGTGTCCCAAGCATTTCTATGGTCATCGGAGGAAGGGAAACACACCTCTCACATAAAAAAACAAGGAAATAGAAAGAAAATGTTATCTTAAAGCAAAATCACTATAGCAAAAACCTTTAATTAAAATCTCTGAAAAATGTGGCAAAATAATTGTTTTCCTATAATCCAAGAGCCTCTAAATATTGTTCTATCGTATTTCTCTTTTCTAAACACAAAAATATATTATCAAATTATGAATTTTATAAAAAAATCAAAATAAATTAGTTTCATATCTCTCCTCCTATCTTTACATTTTTTAATCCTCTAAATAGTTCAACCCTCTGCAATATTTTACACCATTTCAAAGTTATATATATTCTAAGTTACTAATTCCTCTGTTATGTTTCAAAATTGCATTATACCTCTGTATTTTTTCATTTTATAAGTTTTTTTCTCGGATTTAAATATGTATACAGATATCTGTTAGCATTGTTAATATATTTTCTAAGAAATTTGTGCACCATTACAATTAAATCTATTGAGCATATTAATGATATTTTTCTACAGATATTCAGCATATGAAGGTATGGGAATGTGTTACATGCCAATTTCATTATTATGGTTGAACTATGATAAGTTTTTTTAAAATAGTTCATATTTTTAAAAGCTAGTTTAACTTAGTCTTTATGTGAGTGGGGTAAGCTTATGCAAGTGTGTTTATAAGTTTTTATAAAGATATACATGAGTACAATTAAATTTATTTTCTTATGACAGGTTTTTGTTTCAAAGTTAAGCTTTTTTAATAAAATATTTTAATGTAATTTTAACTTATAATTTTGTTTCAAAGTTAAGCTTTTTTAATAAAATATTTTAATGTAATTTTAACTTATAAAGTAAAATTAAAATTTATGCATTAATGTCTCTAAGTTTGAAAGGTGAGTTTAAGGGGAGTTTGAAAAGTTAGTTTAAGGGGATGTGAAGTAGATGTGATATTTTTTTGTCTTTTTTCTAAAATTAGACGTGTATGATCTTTTTTTATTGGTTTGATCTTCTTGGAATTGAGTACCGAAAATAATATAATGAGATAGTAATACATACTAATATTAACTTGATCACCAATTTAGCTACCCCTAGCATACTGTATAAAATATATTTTTATTTTAATATTATAATTATAATAAAGTATTCAAAATCCATACTTTTATTATCATAAAACAGGTTAATGTAAATTTTAAGATAAGTAATGATATGTTTATTTTTTAGCACAGGTTAACTAATAGATTAAACAGACTTTCTCCAATGTTTTAAAGTGCTTAATCAATTATGCATTCAAATATGTATTTTAAATAACAAATAATCATAATTTTACTAAAAATTTTATTATCAAGTTCTTGGGAGAAAAAATAATATTCACTTATTCATTAAATTACATCTAATTCTTTTCTTAAAATATATTTTTTTTTAAATAATGATACTTAATTTCTTATATATATATATATAATATTTTCAAATATTTTATACAATATAAGTTACATAATTTTATTTTTATTTTTATTTTTATCATTCCTAATAATATTTCGTATCTAAATTTACATAATCATCAAATAACTTTGAAAATAAAAATGGTTATTTTAGTGGATTTTATATTAAGATAGAAATTTGAGAGTTCAAATGCATTTTGATAAATGGAGGACAAGCTTCAATTGCCCGTCTTTTCAATGACAAGTTCATGGAAGCCAATTGGGTAAAAGACTAGGTTATCTTTAAAGGTATTTGATAACCTTTTTAGCCATGCAGTATGAGGGTTGAAGAGGCAATAGAAAAATAAATCTTATTCTACATCCAAAACTAATTTCTATACACATTTAAATATATATGTATATATAGATCGAGATCTAATGGTTTCCTTTTTTAAGTTTACATTTCAAAATTAGCATCACACAAAAATCAATACAAAAATGACAAATTATGGTTTCCTTTCTTATGCTTACATTTCAAAATTAGTATCAAAAAAATCAATACCAAAAATGACAAATTATAGTTCAAATATATGTTACAATATGGTTTTCACTGACCATAATCTTCAAAATTCCCACTTGACTCATTTAAGGTATAATTGTTTCTGTCGATCATTGACTAACTTGCACCATCTAATAATATTGACATATTCTATTCTCGCAAGTTACATAGCTCATTGTAGTTGTCAGAAAAAATAACCAAGTCACTAAACTACCCTATGGACAAGCTCTCATCTATCAAGATAGCATAGCTAGTTGTATGTGACAGTTATCTAAGATAGTTGTATGGGTACTTAATTTGTTCAAGAATTTGATCATACAACTTAATCTATCTTTAAACACATTCTTAATAACATATAAAGATAACCTATAGTTGAAGTTCACTTGACATAGCCCATCAAATTTATAACTGAAAATAAACATAACCAATGATAAACCACAAAAATTGCCAATTTAAATTATGATACTCTATTCTATTATTGATTATTCATTGCATAAAATTTTACACACCCAAATATAACACTAATAATTCATTCATGAAACAAATCTATGTTAATGATCTCCTATGTACACAATCTAGATCTCTCATTGATGAGAATCGTTGAAAGTGCAATATAGAAAGATCGAGTAAAATGACACTGATACATATCATTATAATTGTGAAGCATAGTGTTTGTGCATGTGCCAATGTCTAGGTTCCTCCCATTTGTTTCCAAGGCAGAGTATATTAGTTAGAGGACATGACGCAGGGGCATCTGATTAGGGACGCGACAGATAGACAAGGTGTTTTGATTAAGTTCACTTTTAGTTAGTTTTATTTTTATTTTTAAATGAAGGTTGTTACAGCCAATGTTTTTATTTATAAACTGAATAGTAGTTAGAATAGGATTTGTTTAAAATAAGTTAGAAATGAAATTGAATGAAACTAGAAAATAACTATAATGTAACTGAGGGTGGTTCCTCAACAGCATGAAGCTACCAGCAAGCATAAATAGGCAACCCAAAATCAAAAGTGGGGTTGCTTCCATCTAGATGAAAAAAAGGAAAGAAAGCATAACTCTAAACATTTTCTTTTTTTTGAATTTAAGGAAATCTTACATGTATTCACTGTTTTAGAAGCAACAAGTATAAATTATTGTGCAGAGCAATTAAACAACAAATTGTGTGATTAACATTCATACTGCGCACCAAGACTGAAAGGATCAAATACGACAGAGCCAAACCATCTAGGTACATTACCAAATACATACTATTTTATTTAAATTAGAAATTTACAGTATATATATATATCTATCTATATATAT
>APFE031221767.1:0-25949 GCA_000404065.3 Pinus taeda
AAGCTGATATCATACTTTGTTCTATTTCGGCTGGCGATCTGGGGATGATGAGGATGACTCCATTGGGTCGGCTGCTTTCCTTGAATCTGAGCTGATTAATGGCAGCATGGCTCAATTTCCGGAGGTTTGTTGAGGCGCGAACTGAGCTGGGCAGCATAGGTGGCGTCTTGGATGTCGGGAATCATACACTGGATGGCATCTGTTAAACACTTGAGGGCAGCTCTTTGTTCATGAGGCTTAACTAGGAAGTGCCACTATGTTTCCATGTTTAAACTATTAACTCCGACGATTAATCTTCCTCTTCCTTCTAACTCTGGATAACATTTTTGCTCCAATGCATTTGTTGTAATAATCTTTCCCGGTGTACACTTGGAAATCATGTTTGCTATGTAGAGAGTGTCGTTAACTAGATCAACTAAATTGCTAGAAGTTAATCTACATCTTGAAGCTACTCTCTCTGCCTTTAACACCTGTGTGTGCCATTCCGTGAAAAGTATATCTTTATGAACCTCAAGTATCCTGGGCAAATTAGAGGCTTTTCCCGACTTTGAATCTTTCCATTCAAGATATGCAGTAATAGCCTCATCGGCTTGATTCAAGTCATCCCTAACTTTCTCTACCTGCTCATTTATGGATGTAGTTAATTCACAGAGTGGCTCCGCTTGAGAGATTTGTTGACACAAGAGTTTAATTTACGATATTAGCGCATTGTTTATCAACGTTGCCTCTTTCCTGAACTCTGTTATCTGCGAATATCCTTTTATTTTCTCTAGCTGCGATGTTATTTGAGCGATTTGCTCATCCTTGGTTTTCACCATTTGCTCATTCGCTGCTTTCAACTTTTCCAAAGCCTCCGTTAATTCGTTCTATTTCTGGATCGCTGCCTGATCAATCCTCTGTTTCTCTGCTTCCAATTGCTGAGCCAATTGATTATTTATTTGCTGTTGCACCAATAACTGCTCGTCTGCCTGCGCTGTCCTTTGTTGTTGTGCCGCTAACTGCTCCTCCGCTTGCATTACCTTCTGCTTTATCTCGGCTAATTCTGTTTGTAAAGTGGAGATTTCTTGGTCTTTAGTCTTTAACAAAAGACTCACCTCCAATGCTTTGTCGATGGTTGCAGCTGAATAGGCTCCAGCGTACTGTGACAATTTAGTTAAATCATCAGAGGGATCCAGTTTCTCCTTCCACACTACATTGCCCGTGACCGTTTGTTCTGGAAAGATAGAAGGTTGATCAAGCCTTCGTCTCTTCCTTGATCGTTTTACCACTGCTCTGTGCCTTGGGCTATAGAAGACATCCAATGGCAGAATATCTTCTACTTGTAAAATGATTTGATCGCTGGGACCTTTCGGAATTATTTCAATATCTTTAGATTTAGGTGGGCCGCTGATTCCACTCAGAACCTAAGATGAGGTATCATCCTGCATATTGCTGGTCTTAGGAGTATCGATACTTTTTGAGTCTTTCCCTCCACTGATAATGGTATCGAATTGCTGCCATTCCTTTAGCAATTCAGGGTCTGTGATAGCACCCACATTGGTATCGGTGGTGGTCTGTTTAGATTGAGACTCCTTCAGCAATTGTTCCTATTTTTTCTTTTGTTGCTCCTCCTGTTCCTTTCACCATTTATCCGTCTGCTCTCTTTGTTGTTTATCCTCCTGCTCTTTTCGCTGTTTTTCCTCCTGCTCTTTCTTTAACCGCTCTTCCTGTTCCTTTTTGTGCTTTTCCTCTTGGTCTTTCCACTGTTGTTCCTCCTGCTCGCTATTATGATCTTTCGTTATAGCAGGAGGTTCCTTTGTCTATTGCTGACTAGGCTCGCTTGATGATGCTGCTGGGGTTAGCGTTAATAAATCTAGAGGCAGAGTTTGCAACCTCTGCTCTCTAAGCTTATTAAACTCAGTTAACCCTTCATCGTTGTATCTCATCTTGGCGAGTTCTTTGGCTTGACCTATTGATTCAGCTGAAGAGAACATGTCATCAAACATATCTTCTTTATGATCAAACGTTGCTAATTTGGCATGTTCCAAGGCGGCATAGGCAGTTCACTTTGGGTCAAATTCTCTATTCGGGATTGTAGCCAGAGTTAAAGCTTGAATCTTTGTGGCCTCGTTTTCCGCATGTTTGAGATCATGCAGGGTAAAGACACCACATCTGAAGGGAAAAGTAGGCCAGCCCCTTTTCTTCTCCTTTTTGAGAGTCTGTGTAGTACTCTCAGCTGTAATCTGGTATGCAATTTCCATTGCTAGCAATTTATCAGGAACATATAAGGGGAGGACATGAGGATTGGCTTGGCTGCCAAAGACTCTAATATAAGTAAAATGCTCTTCTCCAAACCAACTAGCCACTACTGGCAAATCAAAGGAGGCTAGGTAGGAGATCCTTGAAACGGGTTTATCAAAAATTGAATAATAAACGGGAACCATGAAACCATTACAAATCTGATACAAGTGGCTTTTATAGGACGACTTCCACAACTTGCGATGATAAATATGAATGGGCGAGGGGTCCTGTGCAGTCCACCTAAAACCAAGAATAGGGAATTCTGAATTGAAACATAAGGTATCCAGGATATATGCACTATAGTAGAATGGGGGAAGTTTTCTCTCAGTGACTATAGTTTTATTCCTAAAGTCACTAACAGCTACTGCTAGCTTATCCGAAAGGATAGTAGCCCAATCCATAATCGTGTTGTTCACTGCCGCCTCCATAAGAGGAACCATTTCAATGGTAAAAATGGCAGAGTCATGTAAACCCCATAATCTACACATCATTATACCCGCATATCAATAAGGAGAAGCCAAAGAATCGATCGAGTACTTACCGGAGGATTCGTGCTTGCGTTTATTTGGATTTTGCCTCCAGTCCTTGATAGGTTCGGACTCAATCTCATTCTCGCTCGCAAACTTCTCCAAGAAGGCGCTATTGTATATCTTCTCCGGCTTGGGCAAATGATACATTTGCCTCAGGTCTTCTGGTTTGAAGGATCCAAAAATCCTCCCATCTCTTGTGCTAAATGTTCTGTCCATGATGGGGATTTCTTCAATCACCCATCGCACCACGTCTGTATATGGGAGAATTTGCTCCCTGGCTGATATCCGGAAAGAATCAGCCAAATCCTTGAGAGTGCAGTCCGACTTTTTTAATGAATCCGCGGTAGCTTCTTCTACCGTCTGCTTTGGTTTCTCGACCTCAATTAAGTCATAAGTTCCTTGCCAAGTCACTCTGGCGAGACCTGTGCATGTTGTGTCGGATATTAGGCCTTTCTTGCTATTTGCTGCGGCTTGTCCTGCGACTGGTGGATTGGAAGCACCTGCGATTTTCTTAGACTTCTTACCCATCATGCCCGAACTCCTGTTTATGACTGAATTCTGCACAGAGAGGCAATTTGGCGTAACACAGAGAGATAGCAATAAAACTAGCAATTGATAGCAAATGAATAGATGCACAGTGATATATTCAGCTTTTTAAAACGGGTGCAGAGATAATCCATAGAAAGATTTTACGACTTGAATCCATTAAATGGCCGTATAGAACCTGCCACCTTATAAATGCCCATTATATCATTATTTGGTCGAGAGATCTCTTTAAGCATGCAATGGACGTATTGGCGGCCGAGCGGGAGTGATTATGCATTAAATATGAGTGAATTGAGCTTTCCAATCAGTTTAACGGCTTTCTATGGAAAACCGTGCCTTATCGCATCGCATCGGGGATTATAACAAGTCCGGTTTTACAATTGCATTGAGTATCGCTGATCGCCGATTGTGATATCGCATCGGCGAAAGGCTTATGTGTATTAAGACTCAAACAAAGGGACTCGCCGATCGCCGATCGCCGATTGCGATATCGCATCGGTGAAAGGCATATGTGCAATGTGATTCAAACAAAGGGGACCCGCCGATCGCCGATCGCCGATAGATTATCGCATCGGGGGTATTGATATGGGGCGCTTTCGGTAGTGCATTGGATATCGCCGATCGCCGATCGCCGATCGCCGAATGCGATATCGCATCGGCGAAAAGCCTTGTGCCATTTTATATGTCCCTCATGTCATTGTGATATGCGATCTTGCGATCGCTTTATCGCAATGACCAAAATTTGCTTTATTTCTTTTAAATGGATATTGCTTTAAAAAGGGTTTTTATAAAGCGCTCATTTGATTATCAGACCTTTCGTTAAGTAAAAGTTTTGATATCAATTTTATTTTAAAGGGACCCATTTCACATTTTAATGTTTTATGAATAAAAATAACATGAAATGGGGGGTTGTTTGCAGAGCACAACAGGTCATCACATGAATGTAAAAGGGATGGTAATATTGTGAATGCGTGAAACTAGTTGGGGTATGGTGAAATGAAAGGAACTTGATTCACATGATAGCTTGTGTGCTCATCATTACACAGGGTCATCGTTGGTGTGATGAGTGAATAGATTTGAAGTACAATATTCGCAATGAGACTGAGAAGTTAATCATGAGATGGAAAATCCGATAAGTATGATTATGGCCAAAGACATTATTTGAGATGATCAACTTCATAATTCCATAATTTCATGAGGGACAGACATTCCCATCCCAAGTTTGATGCAAGAGATGTGCATGAAGACAAATGCATTGTGATTGATTTTTAAATTCGGTCATAAGTGAAATTTTGAAAATTTGAGAGATCACATCCGGAATACCAAACATTTTTTACATGTGAACTCACATTGAGTGCAACTATGCAGATAGATAGATTGTGCGTGAGAAACCATATCTGCTTGAGTTATGGGGGCTTACCAGAGTCGCAAGGTCCTGACATAGCCATTAATGGACATTGAAGTGCCTCAACTCCATGGCACGTCCCCAAAATTTTGAAAATTGTATAGTCATATTGTGAAGCTTGAACTAGATCGTGCATGGCTTGAGGGTGGTTGTTGGTGTTGATTTCAGAATTCTCTCAGGATGGCAGCCATCTCTGTCACAGGTTGCACTTGATTTTCAGCTTCAACAAACTTACTTGAAGAGTTGTCTTCATGCAAGGGAAGAGATGACGGGGAATGGGAAGTATGCTCTATGATTAAACTGTTTTCAACTTCATCATGGACAACCTCACTGCCTTGTGTCAATTGAGGAGATAACTCATCGGATGAAGAAGTGAGAGAACATGGAGTATCTTCGACGCATGTGGATGCATTGTGAATGGTAGGACACAGAGGCAAGTGAGGAGAAGAGTAAGTTTCGATGTGAACATCTTCTTTGACCGAAGGAGATTATAGATCTAATTTAGAGTATTCATGATAAAATGGAAGATCACATGATGTGCTTGGGTGTTCATCACGACATATGGAAGCATGGGAGTGATGAATGCCCAAGACTGGTGGTTGATCGAAAGAATTAATTATACAAGATGTTTCACCGAGATTAGCATATTGAAAATTGTTAGAGAATGGAAGCCCATTGTTTTGATGTGGACAATTTTGAACCAAAGAGCGGGAATTGATAGTTTCTTCACCTTTTTGCTCCTCTGCCAGTGTAATGTGACTTCCTTGCACCTGATCGCAATTTGAGCCAAAAACTTCGGAATTGAGAGAATGTGCATAGTTTGCTGGTGAAAAGGATTGATCAAGTAAGTCATGGTACAAGGAGTAATGGCTTGTGAATGATGGAGGATGATAGAGAGGCAAATCAACTTCGAGACTTGAGTTGTGAATAGTGATTTCCTCTTGCGGAATGGAGGAGTGAGTCTTGGCTATAGGCTTTCTCTGTCATTCTATAACTTCCCACATGGAAGTGGGAGACATATGAGAATATGGGTTGGGGACATGTTACACAGATTCCTCAGCTTTGCAATTACCGCAAGGGGTCACCCACATTAGGACCAGAAAAGGAGGAGGACAAGAAACAAATGCAATGTTGGGCTCCTCCTCTACAATCTGAGGTGCCTCATGATCCACAAGAGTTTGGGATGCAAAAAAATTGGTAGGTTCAGGTTCACCGTATGAAGAGAAATGAACCAAGCGCGTGATCTCTTGTTTCAAGAAATATCAGTTCAAATCTTCTTTTGGAATTTCACAGGAAAGGTGAAGGAAACAATCACAAAATTTCTCAACTAATCCTTTAAGCTCCATTGTTAATAGGTTGATTCTTCCATAAGCATCTAGGTAGTTATACTTATTGAAGTCTTGATGGAGCTCCTTGAGGAAAGGGCAAAGGGAATGGACAAAATCAAGTGGAAAGGTATGACACCACTGATTAGCATGACATTCAAGGGTGAGGAAGAAAATCACGTACGAAGACTCTTGATTATCGATTTCATAAGGTTTGCAAAATTGAAGAAAATCATAAATGTGCTTGGATATGGATGTTCCGTCCTCACCATCAAAAATTAACTCGGACAAGTGAAAGAGAAGCTCATCGGGGAGTGAAATTTGATCAAAGGGAAAATTGGAGAAACAACCTAGGAGCGCGATTGATGAATGAGCGATTTTAGATAAGATATTCAAACCAGATGCAACGAGCTCAACTTGTCATCTGGCCCTCCTTCTAGTGCCATTTTGTTGACAGTGCTAGACCTACCAACAAAGGGGATCTCCCTAGTATCAAGTCCCAACTAGACCTCACACAATTTGATGTAGTAGTCCCATTTGGTATGATGGCCTGGTTGCCATTATCTTAGGGATTTTCCTTAGCTCTTGTTGTTCAACACATGAGAGTGTTATGCTTGTAACTTCAAGAAAGTGAGGTGAGTATGTCTGGCGAGTGCTTAAGGCAACTCTATGTCTAGGTTCTCTTACTGTTAAAAGGGGGGAAGTAAAGTGAGCCTCTTAATGAGAGGGAATAGTCCCAACTTAGTAAGAAACACATGCAAACAACAAAAAGGTTTTATCTATCATCCAACGAATAGTCTACAATAGATGCGGAAGTCGTAAAAACAAAATCTTAAGGGAAAACACGTACATCGTCCAGTGGAATAATCCACAAGGAGGTGACAGTCATTAACACCAAGAAAACACAAAGATGGTTTGTCTAATGTCTGATAGAGTAGTCCACATGGTTGGGACAATAGTGATAAACAATACAACACATCTTCAACAATATGAGTACTAAAATAACCGAAGTATTTCAACTATCTTAGTATAGGCTAAGGAAACATGCATTACAAATGTTTAAAGAATAAAACAAATGGATACAAAACATGTGTGAAATCGTGTTGGCCTGAGACAAGCTTCTGAATTAAGAAAAAGGTCCAAGACACATTTGTACACCATACATCACTAGTCCTAATAGTGGGACATTGGAGCCACTCCTCGCTCCTCAAAGAACAAACTACAGACTCTCGAGGCTACATGGGAGGAGCCAAGGTGAAAAGTCCCTTGCTCATAACATGAGGGGGTATATATAGCGAAGGGGTTATAACTGAACCTTGTGACTCTTCGACTTCCCTCATGACTATTTGAATTCCTATGACTTTTCTACTTTACATGACTCTTTGACTTCATATGTGGGTCTGTTGGACTTCCACTTTACATTACATTGATTACAACAAGTATAACCCATATTAGTCATGTGGACGAGACAACTCATGACACAACTCGACATGACACTATTGACATGTACGGGCTGACTATGGTGTCCATGTCAAGTTGTTGTGCTGTTGAGTGATGATATTCTCTGAGTGTAACATTTCTTCACCTTCACATGACAAAGTGTGCAGGGTCTTCGATGGAATTAGTCTTTTCTTGATAGTGCATGTGAATCTTCCCCTTTCGCTCACTTGCTCGATGTGTTTCATGTGTTCGTTCAATCGTGAGCAAGTATTCTAGTAGGTGCCTCTTTTCCATCCCATTCGTCGTTGCGCCATGTTTCATTGATGTACCTATTCCTACAATCACTCATGACAAGATGACATCAAATCCAAAAACTCTCTTAATCTATCATGATGCATTGCTTTCCATTTCAGTGCAGGTGACTGGGAGAGGGGCAAGGCTCTTAGACTGTGGGAGCACAACACAGGCTAAGATGCGAGGCTTCGGAGCACAGTTGGGAAAAACTGCGAGATGTCACTGGGAGAGAGATTTTCGAAATCTGAGACAACAATGACAGTTACGGGAGAAAAACCAATTAGGAGGCATAATTGCATAATTTCCGGGAGGAAGGCTAGGGAGGTTGTGAGGGAGCTGTTGGGCCAATCTGCGCAATTATCTAAGGGAGCACTGGGCAGGTCATCCAGTTGGGATTTGTGCAATTTCTCCAGGAAGACAGTGTGGGCAGCAAGAGGCACTGGCAGAAAACTTTTCACAGTTTTCTAGAGGAGCACAAGGTTGGGCTGTGGGAGCTGCTGGTCAAAACAGCAGAATCCTGAGAGATAGTCTGGGCCCAGATAGTTCTGCATAGTTTCTGAGCTGGTTGCAAAGCGAGGAAGAAGGGATGGGCAAGACAACTCTGTGCAATTCCTAGGCTGGTTGCAGATTGGACAAGAAGGGAAGGACATGAAAGCTCTGCGCAATTCCTGGGCTAGTTGTAGAGCAGGGAAGAAGGGATGGTAGTGTCAATTGGTGGTTACCAATTTAATTTGATTTGGCCTGCAAACTAATAAGATGTCACTTTCATGGATCTACGTGATTATCAAGAAAAACATCCGTAGTGATTCGTGTAAAATTGTTGTGATGACTTTTGCAGTGTGAGTTTTTAAATGGCAACCTTGGGAATCTTTCTTTTAATGTTTTCCAACATTCACTAGTACACTTACACATGACATTCTTTAGTGTCAAGCACCCTGGCTAGTGCAATTGAGTGTATAATTTTCCAGTGATAACACTTCCTTTGAGCACACAAATAATCAAAAGAATATTCATAAATACACCACAAAACATATATGATTACAATGTGAGATACCAACATAATGGTTCAAAACTAGGTCCTACAATTTTCAAGAATGGTGGCTCTTAACCTGGATAAATCCGTATGTGTTGATTAAATTGAATTAGTCATGGAAACTCTTTCAACATAACTTAGCAAAAGACACTGCCAAAATGAACATTTAATTATCCCATCTTTGTACATTTTGCACACATGACATTTATAATTCTATACTTAGTCAACTTGAATTCGGTAAATAAACTCGGATAAATCACCAATCACACAATAATTTCTTTATCCAAAGTATAAAACCCTACCCTTCAAGGAACTCAAAATTTTATTTATAAAAAGAAACCTCACAAGAATGAATTTTTCATTTTTCTCAAAAAATACTTAATTCCAACTACTTTCTATTTGATTTGATGGAAGCCTCGTTTTTAAACCGAGCATATTTGTTAAACCATTGGAATAACCAAACACTTAACGTCAAGTCAGAATTTTAAACTTACAGCTTGCACTTTGAATTTAATCATAAAATATCATTGAAACAAGTTATCTTTTTATTAATAATCCATTCTGGATCATCAGATATTCGAAAGGTAATGATCCATTATAGATTATCAAATAATCAAAGGTTCATAAATAAAGAAAATTTTTAGCAATATGTTTTTATTAATATTTTCTTACCTATATAGCGCAGCAACCCCTGGGTTCACGATGTTAATAAGATTAATCGTTCTCACAACTATTTCACACGACAGTGTCTGGGTTCAGAAGGTTAATGAGATTAATGCTGCTAAAAAAACGTAGGATGGTGACTTTAAATAAACAATGGTGTGTATTGTTTTGTGTACCATTGATATGTAAATATTTATTTAGTAATATGAGGTTCAACGGTGCAGTTATGAGGTTTGATCCTAGGTCTTTTCTAGATTAGGTCTAATAGTTACCGATTCACCATGTGTTAAAAAAAAAAATGAGGTTCAACGGTAAGTTTCTGGGGTGTAACTCGCGAGATGAGGGTTCAAATCTCATTGAGTATATATATGACCTGTTGTGTTTTGGTTAGAAGAGTAGGCGACCCCATAGTGGACGTCTCGGCTCTTGTTGAGGCATAAGTTTCCTACTATTGTGCGGCTTGCAAGCGGTTGCACGTAGCCTAGGTTTATAGTGGCAGCCAGTTAGATTTGATCCTGGGTCTATTCAGGATAACTCTCACCAGTTACCGATTATCCTAGATTTAAAAAATAAAATAAAATACTATTTTAAGGGCCCATTTTTAACAGCCCGCCCTCTGAGGGTTGTGGGTCCTGACGACATGCGACTTCGCTCCAAAAATCTCGTTGGGTAAATCTACAGAATAGGGATGGAATTTGATGGGCAAATTACTTGTCACGAGTGATTTGGCTATCAAACATAGTTTCAAATGTTATAAAATTGTTAAGATCTTGACTTGAAACTATAAAATTTAGTCGGAAATTTATGAAAAACATCAAATTTAACAAGTAAATCTCTTTTGAAATTCCACCTTGGTCAGGGGTGGCAGTGAATCAAAACCCAACCCTGGTCAGGATTGGCATTGAATCACCTTGGAAAAAAAAAAAAAACTCTGATCCCCGACTTGCTCCGGCTGAATATGAATTAATAATATAGGGTTTTTTTTTTGTGTATTCAAGCCTCTGTGATCCATAATGAATTAAGCAAAGTCTAATCACATTAGAGAAATTTTTGGCCCACTCGTTTATCTTATGTGATTCTTATGGAAAAACTGCTTAATATTGGGTTTATTTAATATTAAATTAATTATTAAATTATCTAATATTATAAGTAATAAATTAAATTTTATTTATTTATTTTAATTTTGGTATTAATATATTGTTTTTTGTAAGTTGGTGGGATTACATTCATCATGGACCAAATATCAATGGGACGGGGAATTGAACCAGTGGGTGACCAAGACCCCTAGACAATTTTAGTATTAATATTAGTTTATAATTTTAATAAATAGTAAAAAAACGTAATTAAGATATACAATTTAATTAATAAATAAATTTTATTTAGTTAACTAATTTTAATTAATATTATTTATTTATATTATTAATATTAATTAATATTTTTATAAGATATAAGTATTATTTTAAAATAATTAATAAATTAATTAACTTAAATTGATTTAATTAAAAAATATTAATTAATTAAATTAAGTAATTTAATTAATTAATTTAGTTTTAGTTAATAGTAATTAATGTTATTATTTTAATTTTTATTCATGTTAATATTAATAGTAATTTTATTGGATTGGAGACTCTGGATAGGAGGTAAACAAAGGTACTATAAAGTGAAGGAAGGGTATGGAACCTTAGTGAAACAACTCCCGTGCCCAAAAGCCTTAAGCATTTGGGGTAGAATCTAGAATAAGGATGGCCTTCTGAAAGTAAACACCTTTTGTTGGGAATTGGTTCATGGGAAAATTTTAACAATGGAGAATCTCAAGAAAAGGAAAAGGCAGATTCAGGGCCCATCTTGGTGTGTACTATGTAGGAATGTTGAGGAGGACATATCTCATGTTTTCCTTTAGTGTCCCTTCACCCTAGAAATATGAAGAGCGATCTTACATCCTATAAGTCAAATCCAAGTCGTTCCAACAAAATTAGATGGATATGTTTGAAAATTGGTGCCCTCATCCACCATGGAACCATTCTTCATCTTAATGCATTACTAGGTGTTGGAAAGTGATCCCGAATATATTTGTTGGGCGGTCTAGCTTGCAAGAAATCATGCCATTTTCAAAGGTAGTGAACTTAATGCCTTAACTTCAGCTTGGAAAGCCTCCCAGCTATTATTCGATGCAGTGTCTGTTGGCATTATGACACAGGTTTGGTGCCATGGCACAAGTGTTGTCCTTGATGGCAACGTTCTCAGATGGCAGATCACAGTTTAGGCAATCAGAATGGAAGAAAATAAGGTATACGCAGGGTCCTCTCAGCAAAGTCGCATATACACGCGGTATCACCAATCAAAAAGCGCGTATGTGTATGCACGCAATTTCATGCAAAGAAAAGTGCGTACATGTGGGAAAAGTTATGGTTGGTTCATGGTATTTAGTCCGATGTACTTGAACCTATGGTTTTGGTCAGTGGTATTGCATCCAAGGTGTTGAACCTAGGTATTGGGTCCCTGGTATTGGATTCTTAATGGTTTTGGACCATGGTTTGAGAAAGGCCTAGACTATAAAATGGCAAGAAGATCATTTGGCAAGATGATTGATCTAAGCATTGAATATCTGAAGGAGAGCAAGATCTGGAACACTGGTAATTAGTTATGGTGCATTGCTGAATCTCAATCAAGGAGGACCCTGAATGCTGCAAAATGGATAAGTTCTATTGATGGGTCAAATCTCAAAGCTTGAATAGTAGTATCTTTGTGTGATTATGATCTACTGTATTTGACGCATGAATTGATCTATGAATCTGAAAATTTGGGTTTAATTAATGCTTGAATATTTGAAAAGGGAAATCTATCTTTCATAGATCTATACGCAGGTTCAACACAGTGAAGGTGCGTATACACGCAGGTTCAGTAAGTCACAGAAGCGTATACGTAGGTTGACAGTGATACAGATGCGTATGTACGCAGGTTTTAGTATAGTGAAGTAGCATATGTTTCATAAAATATGATTTAGCTGCTTCTGGTTATTGTTGTAGTGTTCTGGGTTTAGAATTAGTGTCTGGTTACTGTTATTGTTCTTTTGGTAACAGCATTCTGAGAAGTGTTTGATTGATTCTATATTGGGTGGTTCAAAGGAGATTGATTGTCGCAGATATACTTGATGATTGATTGATGTTATTCATGGATCTAGTCTGAAAATTTATGAAACATGGTCCTTGGAAGATAAGAGAAGGTTGAAGCCTTCAGTAGATCAACACCTACGTACTAGTAGCTCAGCTAGTACAAGAGCTAAGGGGGTTGTAGCTACCTTCCAGGAGAAGCTGGAGAACGAGAGAGGGTTGTAGCTCTCTGCAAGATGCAGCCTGCATACTGGTAAAGGACTGCACCAGTACAGAATCATTGTAAACAGAAGTTTCTAATTGAAAAAGATACAGACGAATTGCAACAGGTGGTTTTCACCCACATTGGGTTTCCACCTTATATCTTGTGTTCTTGTGTGTAATTGTATTCTGCTCTGTTTTACTGTTCCTGGTTATTGTTTACATAGTTCTGATGCACAGATTAATGATCAACACCTGTAGAATAAACTGAATTATAATTTTGCATGGTATACGCTGTTTTCCTTATCTGAAGTTGCGTATATACGTGGTTTTATCTAACTGAAGTAGCGTATATTATCTGAATGTAAAATGAAAAATAATTGATTTGATAATACTGATTCACCCCCCCCTGTCAGTATTATTTCCAACAATTGGTATCAGAGTAGGTCCTTCAGAAGAAGCTTGATCGCTTGAAGGAAGATCTATCATTATACTACGAGAGAGAAGCATCGATCAGGCCACCAATTTTTGATGGGACCAACTTCGTCTATTGGAAGGTAAGAGTCATAGTCTATCTTCAATCTCTTGGTACAGAAGTCTGGGATATCATAGATACAGGGTACACTTTTCCCTCAGCAACTCCTACAGATCCAGCTGAAAAGAAGCAGTTTGAAACAAATGCAAACGCTGTCAATACTCTATTAGGATGTCTATCGCAATCAGAATTCGTCAAGGTGATGCAGTACAAAACCGCAAAAGAAATATGGGGCAAGATCATTCTGAGCTATGAAGGAGATGAACAGGTAAACAAGAAAAACTTCAAACCCTTAGAATTCAGTATGAAAATCTCATAATGTACAATGATGAAAGTATGGCTAACTATTTCCTACGTATAGATGAGATTGCTAATTGTATGAAAAACTTGGGTGAAGAAATAAAAGAGGTTGTTGTGGTTGAAAAGGTTTTAAGATCTCTGCCCCCTAAGTTTGAATCAAAGGTTTCTGCAATAGAAGAAAAGGAGAATCTACAGAAAATTACCATGTCGCAGCTACACGGTATTCTAACTACTTACGAAATGAGGAAAAGAGGACCATCAAACAGAAGAGAAGCTGCATTCAAGGCTTCAGGCAGAGGAGATTACTATGAGTCAGGACATATGTCAGAAGAAGAGGAAGAATCAAATTTTGTCAAGAACCTCCAACGGGGTGCTGGAAGATTCAGTGGTAAGTTACCTTTCAAATGCTTTGCTTGCGGAAGAGTGGGTCACTATGCTGCCAAGTGTCCTCATAAACATAAGCTTGACAAAGGTAAGGAACCTGTTAGATGGAACAAGAAACATAATGTAAATAAGAAAAGCTATTACACTCATGAAGACAGTGATGGAATTTCAAATAGTGATGAAGATGAACAAGGTAATAACTATAGACTTTTAATGGCTTTTGAAGATGATGACTTCATGGATGCTATAGATGAAGAAGTTCTTTTTGAAGAGATTTCTAAACTCAAAATTTGTTTAGAAGAAAAAAATATGATTATTGATACTCTGCAATTCCAACTGGCTGAAAGGGAAAATCATCATGAAAAGTTAGAATGTGAAATTGTGGGACTTAGAAAAGAGATTGAGAAAACAAAAGCTCTTAATCTTAGATTTGTTAAAGGATCCGAAACTCTAGATGAGATTATCAATGTGCAGCGTTCTCCCCTAATCAAGACAGGTCTGGGATATAATGAAGAAGCATCTCAAGCGCAGAAACTATCCACCTCCAAAAGTTATCTTGATGTAGCAAGGAGGAGTGAGCAAAGCCCCAATAGAGATCACCAGGTAAATCAGGGAGAATTTACCTCAAAAATGAACAAAGACTACCAGGTAAATCGGAGGCAATCCACCTTAAGGATGAACAGAAGCTACAACCAGCCATAGGTAAAACCTTCTCAATTTGCCTCAAGAATGGATGACAGTAGAAACTACAATCGTATGGTTTGTAGATTTGATAATCGCGGGAGCTTCTTCAATGGCCAATGCTTCTCTTGTAATAATTTTGGTCATAAAGCAGCTCAATGTGTTGCCTATAAGACAATCATGACTAGAAAAGCTCAAAAACAAAGAAGTATGACTGGGATCATGAAAAGAACCTACAATAACTTTTCTGCTCTTGAAAATGAAATTGAATGTTCTATTTGTAACAACTTCGGTCATGAAGATTCTGAATGCAGGAGCAAGTTTCAACAGAGAACTCAGAAGGAACAAGCCTCAAGTGCCAAAACATGGAGAATGAAAGAACCATAACCAGAAATTTGTGGTATAGCCTTATATGCAGAAGGGCAAGAAAATCAATGGTACATCGACAGTGAATGTTCGAAACATATGATGGGTGATAAGGAAAAACTTCAGTCATATAGTGCCTTAGAGAAGGAGAAGAAGGTCTCATTTGGAAATGACACCCTTGTGCTCATAAAAGTTAAAGGTTTTGTTCAGTTGAAAGAAAAGGTCAAAGCTGGAAATGTGATGTATGTTGATGGCTTAAAACATAATCTATTGAGTGTCAGTCAGATGTGCGATCAAGGAACTGAGGTAATATTTCGATCAAATGGATGTAGTGTTCGTGATCTTGATACAAGAAAAACAGTGATAGAAGGCATCAGAACTCCAAATAATTTATACATATTCAAAGAAGGACAACATCAATGTTATCTAAGTAAGAATGATGAACACTGGCTATGGCACTGAAGATTGGGGCACCTAAGCTTCTCACAATTAAGGAAAGCATGCAAATACCAGACAGTTCGTGGTCTTCCAGACATCAGAATTCCAGACAATACAATATTCAAGTCATGTCAGTTTGGTAAGCAAACCAGAACTAACTTCCCTGAGAAGGAAGGATTAGCTAGCAGGCCACTTGAGCTTGTCCATACTGATGTATGTGGTCCATCTAGGAAAAGGTCACCTCGGGGAGAAGAATAATTTATATTATTCATTGATGACTTTTCCAGGATGTGTTGGATAGGACTTATGAAGCGCAAAGACGAAGCCTTCGAAAAATTAAAATATTTCAAAGCTTTGGTTGAAAATGAATCAGATCACAAAATTAAATGCCTCAGGTCTGATAGAGGTGGGGATTTTACCTCAAATGAATTTTTCGATTTTTGTGAAGAACATGGAATAAGAAGATAATTCTCTATTGCAAGGACTCCTCAGCAAAATGGAGTAGTGGAAAGGATGAGCATAATGGTTCAACAAATGGCTCATGCTATGATGGATGAGTCTAGAACTCCTGCAACTTTCTGGGGTGAAGCCGCATTTGTTGCAGTTGTTATTCTCAACAAGACAAACGTCAGGGTGAACAACACTCAAACTCCTCACGAGCTCTAGTATGGTGAGACTCCCTCGGTAAAATACTTCAAAATTTTTGGGAGTAAATGCTACATCAAAAATATTGATGAAAATCTTGGCAAGTTTGAACCTAGAGTAGATGAAGGCATTCTCCTCGGTTACTCTCCCCACAGCAAATCATACAAGTGTTACAATAAAAGGCTTGGAAAAATTATTGAAAGTATTGATGTAGTGGTTGATGAAGAAGAAAGCACTCTGAGGCAGGTAAGATCTGAAGATTTCGAAGATGATGAGGACTATCCATCAACATCAAATCAGATTCATGATGAAGAATAAACCCATGAGGCTCCAGAAGAACAGATAAGGATAGAAGAAAAGACTCCATCCAGGTATGTTCAGAAGAATCATCCAGAATCTCAAATTTTGGGGGTAGAAAGAAGCTGGTATATAAACAAGAAGAATAATAGCAGAAGCCTCAAGCTATTTGGCATTGCTCTCCTCCACTGAGCCACAAAATGTAAGAGAGGCATACAAATATGAATGATGGGTCAAGGCCATGGATGAAGAACTCGAGCAGATTGAAAAGAATAACACTTGGGAGTTGGTTCCTAGACCAAAGGATAAGAATGTCATAGGGACAAAATATATTTTCAAAAATAAGCTAAATGAAAATGGAAAAGTGGTTAGGAACAAGGCAAGACTTGTTTATAAAGGATATGCGCAACAAGAAGGGATAGGCTTTGAAGAAACTTTTGCTCTAGTTGCCAGACTTGAGGCTATAAGAATGTTCCTTACTCTCTCTAGCTTTCCGAAGTTCAAAGTATTTCAGATGGACGTAAAATCTGCTTTTCTGAATGGAGACTTGAATGAAGAAGTGTACATTGAGCAACCAGACGGTTTTATCCTTGGAAATGATCCAAATCTTGTATGCATACTAAAAAAGGCTCTCTACGGCCTTAAACAGGCTCCAAGGGCTTGGTAGTTTCGGTTGGATGAGTACATTCATCAACAAGGTTTTGCAAAAAGGATCAACAGACAGCAATCTATATATAAAAATAGACAATGATAAAATGTTAATACTTGTTGTGTATGTTGATGATATCATCTTTGGCAACGATGAAGAAATCATGAGTGAAAACATTGCTTTGGTAATGCAGAAAGAATTCGAAATGTTCCTACTTGAAGAGCTCACATATTTCCTTGGTTTATAAGTGCAACAAAACAAAGATGGCATCTTTCTATCACAAACCAAGTATCTCAAGCAAATCTTCAAGAAATATGGGATGGAGGATTCGAAACCAGTATGTACCCCTATGGTGACATGATGCAGCCTCAGCGCAAATAATGAATCGGCAGCAGTGCATCAACCAACCTATAGATCCATGATTGGTAGTCTACTTTATCTGACAGGTACCCGACCAAACATTATGCATGTAGTAGGGATAGTTGGAAGGTTTCAGGAAAACCCAAAAGAGACTCATCTTCAGGCAGTTAAGAGAATTTTCAAGTATCTTCAAGGGACACAAGACTATGGTTTATGGTATCCTAGAGATACAGATCTCACGCTTTATGCATATACAGATGCAGATTGGGCAGGTTGTGTGGATGACAGGGAAAGCACTAGTGGAGGTGCATTCTTCATGGGTTCTAGATTAGTATCATGGTTTAGCAAGAAAGAAAGTTCCATTGCATTGTCTACAGCTGAAGCAGAATATGTATCTGTTGCATCGTGTTGCACACAAATCCTTTGGATGATGCAAATATTGAAAGATCTTTGAATCACTTTTACGCCACCTATTTCCATTTTTTATGACAATACAAGTGCAATCAACATCTCAAAGAATCCTGCCTGCTCATTTTGCAGCATTCTCCCCTAATCAAGATAGGTCTGGGATATAATGAAAAAGCATCTCAAGCGCAGAAACAATCCACCTCCAAAAGTTATCTTGATGTAGCAAGGAGGAGTGAGCAAAGGCCCAATAGAGATCACCAGGTAAATCAGGGACAATTTACCTCAAAAATGAACAAAGACTACCAGGTAAATCGGGGGCAATCCACCTTAAGGATGAACAGAAGCTACAACCAACCACAGGTAAAACCTTCTCAATTTGCCTCAAGAACGGATGACAGTAGAAACTACAATCGTTTGGTTGGTAGATTTGATAATCGCGGGAGATTCTTCAATGGTCAATGCTTCTCTTTTCATAATTTTGGTCACAAAGTAGCTCAATGTGTTGCCTATTAGACAATCATGACTAGAAAAGCTCAAAAACAAAGAAGTATGACTGGGATCATGAAAAGAACCTACAATAACTTTTCTGCTCTTGAAAATGAAATAGAATGTTCTATTTGTAACAACTTCGGTCATGAAGATTCTGAATGCAGGAGCAGGTTTCAACGGACAACTCAGAAGGAACAAGCCTCAAGTGTCAAAACATGGAGAATGAAAGAACCATAACCAGAAAGTTGTGGTATAGCTTTATATGCGGAAGGGCAAGAAAATCAATGGTACATCAACAGTGGATGTTCGAAACATATGACGGGTGATAAGGAAAAACTTCAGTCATATAGTGCCTTAGAGAAGGAGAAGAAGGTCTCATTTGGAAATGACACCCTTGTGCTCATAAAAGGTAAAGGTTCTGTTCAGTTGAAAGAAAAGGTCAAAGCTGGAAATGTGATGTCTGTTGATGGCTTAAAACATAATCTATTAAGTGTCAGTCAGATGTGAGATCAAGGAATTGAGGTAATATTTCGATCAAATGGATGTAGTGTTCGTGATCTTGATACAAGAAAAACAGTGATCGAAGGCATCAGAACTCCAAATAATTTATACATATTCAAAGAAGGACAACATCAATGCTATCTAAGCAAGAATGATGAACACTAGCTATGGCACCGGAGACTGGGGCACCTAAGCTTCTCACAAATAAGGAAAACATGCAAATACCAGGCAGTTCGCGGTCTTCCAGACATCAGAATTCCAGACAATACAATATTCAAGTCATGTCAGTTTGGTAAGAAAACCAGAACTAACTTCCTTGAGAAGGAAGGATCAGCTAGCAGGCCACTTGAGCTTGTCCATACTGATGTATGTGGTCCATCTGGGAAAAGGTCACCTCGGGGAGAAGAATACTTTATATTATTCATTGATGACTTTTCCAGGATGTGTTGGATAGGACTTATGAAGCACAAAGACGAAGCCTTCGAAAAATTCAAATCTTTCAAAGCTTTGGTTGAAAACGAATCGGATCACAAAATTAAATGCCTCAGGTCTGATAAAGGTGGGGAGTTTACCTCAAATGATTTTTTCGATTTTTGTGAAGAACATGGAATAAGAAGAGAATTCTCTACTGCAAGGACTCCTCAGCAAAATGGAGTAGTGGAAAGGATGAGCATAATGGTTCAACAAATGGCTCATGCTATGATGGATGAGTCTGGAACTCCTGCAACTTTCTGGGGTGAAGCGCATTTGCTGCAGTTGTTATTCTCAACAAGACAAACGTCCGGGTGAACAACACCCAAACTCCTCACGAGCTCTGGTATGGTGAGACTCCATCGGTAAAATACTTAAAAAAATTTGGGAGTAAATGCTACATCAAAAACACTGATGAAAATCTTGGCAAGTTTGAACCTAGAGTAGATGAAGGCATTCTCCTCGGTTACTCTCCCCACAGCAAATCATACAAGTGTTACAATAAAAGGCTTGGAAAAATTATTGAAAGTATTGATGTAGTGGTTGATGAAGAAGAAAGCACTCTGAGGCAGGTAAGATCTGAAGATTTCGAAGATGATGAGGACTATCCATCAACATCAACACCTACGTACTAGTAGCTCAGCTAGTACAAGAGCTAAGGGGGTTGTAGCTCCCTTCCAAGAGAATCTGGAGAACAAGAGAGGGTTGTAGCTCTCTGCAGGTTGCATCTTGCGTACTGGTAAAGGATTGCACCAGTACAGAATCATTGTAAACAGAAGTTTCTAATTGAAAAAGATAGAGATGAATTGCAGCAGGTGGTTTTCACCCACATTGGGTTTCCACCTTATATCTTGTGTTCTTGTGTGTAATTATCTTCTTCTCTATTTTACTATTCCTGGCTACTGTTTACATAGTTCTGATGCACAAATTAATGATCCACATCTGTAGAATAAACTGAATTATAAGATTGCATGGTATACGCTGGTTTCCTTATCTGAAGTTGTGTATATACGCGGTTTTATCTAGCTGAAGTAGCGTATATGATCTGAATGTAAAATGAAAAATAATTGATTTGATAATATTGATTCACCCCCCGCCCCCTCCCAGTGTTATTTCCAACAGTGTCGGTGAAAGGGTTTGACCAAAGTGATATGGACAGTTATTCAGAGGTAGAGAGAATGGGTTAGAGTCAAAATACCAAGCCACATTAGGAAGCTCTGTTAAATATCAAAGAAAGATGTCATATATCATACACATGTCGGGAGATTAGTTTGAGAAATGGAGGGAAGCGTTGGGTCTGTTTTAGCTCTTCTTTGATGTTAGTAGCGAAAGGAATTCTGGGGTCGCTAGAGCAAGAGGGGTTATTTTTAGTCACGATGGAAAAATTAGAAAAAAATTCGTCTGGGGTTTGGGAGTAGCCACAAATAACTAGGCTGAAGAATATGGATTATGGAAAACGCTGAGGTTGGTAGCAATTGAAGGAATAAATCACCTATCATTCTTTGGAGATTCCCTAATCCCCATCAAAAAAATATATTGTGGTTACAAAATAAAGATCTCTATCGAAATCCAATTATGCAAAGAATATTTATAATGTTGGATAAGTTTGTGTTGACAGCACTGGACCTGCCAATAAAGGGGATCTCCCTGTATGAAGTCCCAACTAGACCTCACATTGTTTGGTGTAGGAGTCCCATCCAGTATGATGATCTGGTTGCCATTATCTTAGAGATTCGCCTTAGCTCTTGTTGTTTGGCACATGAGAGTGTTATGCTTGTAACTTCAAGAAAGCGAGGTGAGTATGCCTCGTGAGTGCTTAATGTAACTTTGTGTCCGGGTTCTCTTATTGCCAAAAGGGGGGAAATAAAGTGAGCCTCTTGATGAGAGGGAATAGTCCCAAACCAGGAAGAAACACACGTGAACAACAACAAGGGTTTGTCCATTGTCCATCAGAATAGTCCACAGTGGATACAACAGTTGTGAAAACCAAATCTCAAGGGCAAACACGTACACCATCCAACAGAATAGTCCACATGAGGGTGACGATCGTTAACACCAAGAAAACACAAATATGGTTTGCCCAATGTCCGACAGAGTAGTCCACATGGATAGGACAATAGTGATAAACAATACAACACATCTTCAACAATATGAGTACTAAACTAATCGAAGTAGTTCAACTATCTTAGTACAGGTTAAGCAAACATGCATTATAAACGTTTAAAGAACAACCTTACAAACGGATACGGAACATGTGTGAAAACGTGTTGTCCTGAGATAGGCTTTTGAATCAAGCAAAATATCTAAGACACATTTGTACACCATACATCTCTAGTCCCAGTAGTGGGACATTGGAGCCACTCCTTGCTCCAGACTACAAACTCTCAAGGCTATGTGGGAGGAGCCAAGGTGAAAATTTCTTTGCTCATACAATGAGGGGCTATATATAGCCAAGGGGGTATAACTGACCCTTGTGACTCTTCGACTTCCCTCATGACTGTTTGGCTTCCTATGAATTTTTGACTTTACATGACTCTTTGACTTCATATGTGGGTCTATTGGACTTCCACTTTGCATTACATTGATTGGAACAAGTATGGCCCATAGTAGTGATGTGATCGAGACAACTCATGACACAACTCGACATGACACTGCTGACATGTACTGGCTGATTGTGGTGTCCATGTCGAGCTGTTGTGTTGTTGAGTGATGATATGCTCTCGGTGTAACATGTCTTCACCTCCGCATGGAAAAGTGTGTAGGGCCTTAGATGGTCTTGGTCTTTGCTTGATGGTGCATGTGAATGTGCCCCTTTCACCCTCTTGATTGATTTGCTTCATGTGTTCGTTCGATCACGAGCAAGTCTTCTAACATGTGCCTCTTTTCCATCTCGTTAGTCATCCCGCCATGTTTCATCGATGTACCTGTTCCTGCAATCATTCATGATGAGATGACATCAAATCCAAAAAATATCCTAGTCTATCATGATGCATTATTTTCTATTTCGGTGTAGGTGACCGAGAGAGGGACAAGGCACAGAGACTGCAGGAGCACAGCATAGGCTAAGATGCAAGGATCTTGAGCACTGGACGATAGATTTTCGCAATCTGAGATAGTAATGATATTTGCGGGGCAAAACCTAGATGAGAGCCAGAACTACACAATTTCGAGAGGAAGGCCAGGTAGGCTGTCAGGGAGTTATTGGGCCAATCTACGCAATTTTCCAAGGGAGCACTAGGCAGGTCATGTAGTTGGTATCTGCATAATTTCTCGAGGGAAGACATTGCAAGCAACAGGAGGCACTGGTAGAAAAATATGCGAAGTTTACTAGAGGAGCACAAGGTTGGGCTGCGGGAGCTGCTAGTTAAAATTGCGCAATCCTGAGAGACAGTCCAGGATTGGACAATTTTGCGCAGTTTCTAAGTTGGTTGCAAAGCGGGGAAGAAGGGTTGGGCAAGATAGATCTGCGCAATTCATGGGTTGGTTGCAGAGCAGGAAAGAAGGGCAGGACAGGACAACTCTACGCAATTCCTGGGCTGGTTGCAGAGTGGGGAAGAAGGGCCGGTAGGACAACTCTGCACAATTTTGGAGATTAGTGTAGCCCTGGGTCATAGCTTAAGTCATTTCTTTCGATTGACCAGTGGGAGGCTTGATGGGAGGTCTTGCGGGAAGCACAGACTGGATCAATTTCTGGTACAAATTTTGCGCATTTCTGGGAGTTAGTCAGCTTGCTCATTTCCAGAATTACACAAAGCAGGCTACCCAGAGGCTAGCCTCAAGCTCTACGCATTGCTGGGCATTAGTGCAAGGTCACTGAGATCAGGTCCGGTTGATGGAGGGTTGTCTAGTCAACACATGACAATGTCATCACACATTTAGCACAACTCGACGATAAGACACCTCAAACCAACAAGACAACATTTACTCAGTGAGACTGATTTGAAGATTGAGATTGACAAGTGCGACAGTTGAAATATGTCTTCGAACGACCCTAATGACACTTGCACGACAGTGGTTACAACTTTGTGTGTGAGTATGACAGATGTTGATAGACCGAAAACGAGTCATACACACAAAGACAAACCTTCAAAATTGACAGAACAAACTCGCAAGCATGGCATAGTGATCAAAATTCCAAAATACGACTGGTGATTGATCAAGCGAGAGGGTGTGAAAACTCGACAAGAACTCATGGGATGAGCCCGAACTCAAGGGGAAAAAACCAAGGAAGGCTATGAAATTTGGATGTAGACCAAAATTTTGGAGGGTGTTATAGCCGCTACAACACTTGGCGACACACTGTTGAATACCATCTTCTCTATTTCAATTCATCTGCAACACAGGGCCTTGGCCTTTCAGGAAGTATTGATTCGTTGTTCGAGATACTTTGTCTTCCCCACTTACCCCATGGACAGACATGGTTCACCTTGTACCACCTCAGTCAAACACAAAAAAAATTCAGTTAGACCATAGTGTTTCAAAATCGGGAAGGGTAATTTGGTTCATGAAATTAAGTATAATGTTTCATCTCTAGTGTTGCTCTACTGCTAGCAGGCCTGGACAGTACCCTGGTGGAGTCACGCAGGAACACAAGCATTGCTCCACTTCCAATGAGCTTGGTCAATACCCCAATGGAATTGTCCGCATCACCTCTTTGTGAATGAATCCTTTCTCTTCTTTTGCCTTTGTATTTTTTGAAAAGAGGACTTTGTATAGTCACTTATTTATTTTTGGGGCGGAAGAGGGATCTTGACTTATTGAGAGCATAAGAGGTTGTTCCTTCATAGAAGCATGTAAGACCTCTAATTTCGGTTTGCTCATTTAGATTTGTCCCCTTCTCTATTTCTAATAGTTGGATTAAGCTTGAACAAACAGAGCAGAAGACTAAGTACAGGCATGGGGTTTCCTAGTTTGGACACAGGTTCACGTTTTGACCACAGCTTCCCTTACAGATGGTTCGTATTTTCCGTCCAGGCTTCATAGGCCAAAAGTTACAGCCAAACACAGAAAAGACAAACACAAGACTGGCCAAGTGCTATAGTGTCATAAGACTCTTGAAATTCAACGACATACTTATTCAAAAGCCCGAACACAATATTGGACAACACTTATTTGCATAGCGAAAACAAAAGGAAAACTCAACATGAAAGGGAAAAACAAGACAAGGAAATGAGTACACAACAAGTAAACAAAACCAGAAGACAAGAAAGAAAAATGGCTAAAGCAAACATTAAATGAAAATAAGAAAACCATGACGGACTACGAGTGAAAGAAAGGAAGCAAAACTAAGATGTAGCTAATCCTACTCCTATCCTAATAGCTAGATAGTTGGGATTATGTGACATGAAATTTTCAGTGAAGCCATCATAGTCGTTCCCAACCTGCAACCACAAAGATATAAATGGTTAAAATAGATAACAAATAGTGTGCAACAAAAAATACAAAAGCTTGAAAATATTGCACACGCAAAGGAAAGTATTGTTTATGGGCAGAAAAATGTGTCACGGCCGCCCAATACACATGCTTACCCTTTTGATGGATATCGTTATTCAACAAACCTCGAAAACCTCTTGCGAGTGTGTGTTCATCTCCAACGAGCTTCTTCGTGAGCACGAAGAAGGATTGAAGCTTGTTGTCTGTAACATGGCTCACCAAGTAAGATTGTTCCAACCACTGAGCGATTGGATCATGAAATTCATAATGGTTGTTTGGAAGGTCTCAAGACCTACCAAAAGATGGCTTTCTGATTGGAGAGATGGGATCACGATGGGAATGTTGTACAAGAAAATAAATCTGATCATTCTCATCATTCATGCCAAGATAGTGAGGACCTGCCACAACCATCAGCGCAGGTTGAAGTGCCTCACTTGCTTGACAAAATTTTAAGGAGAAAGATACTAAAGAGTGAAGATCAGAGAGCACAAAGTAATTTTCATTATATGCATTGTTGGGAAAATGATGAGCTGCATGATAGTCACCTGAGATGGGGGAATGACCAGATAGGTTTGTTGAGACAACAAATTCCTAGTTTCCAATGAGAAAAGAAAAATTCATATTAACAATATTGCGAATGCGCTGAAAAATGGAACCAAGTTCATTGTAAGCTAGACATGATGGACCACCCCCGTGAAACTAGTGAAAAATTGTGCATGCATCATGGTCATGTTGATGCCTCGAAAATCGCTGTAACAACATTGGGGAAACCACCCAGTCCGGACCTTAGTACAGCTCCTTTTCCGTTTGGGATAGTGGCTCCGACTGGGGGTAATGGGACCAGTTTCCCAGAAATAGATAAATGGGATGAGTGAATGCTTTGTAGATAACACTAATGATAGTCGGAAGGCTGAAACTATTGACAAAAATATAAGTAAACGAAACTATCCCGGGAATCTATTGAGCTCTAAAGCGTATCTTTTGATGCTCTATGTCTAAAAGACAAACATATAGATGACTGTATCTTGAAAACATAGATATTGAATCATTTAAGATTGCTGTGCTTAAATAGTTAAGCACAACGATTGAAGCGAAATTACTACACTTTATACATTCATATCATCATCATATACATGATTTAAAAGTAAAGGCACATCATATAAAC